>JBBPTX010000437.1:0-25510 GCA_038094595.1 Pulveroboletus aff. annulatus
AGGGAGAAGAGATCGGTGAAAGGTGATGGGCACTGATAGCAAGCCCCTGTGCAAGAGAGAAGGCTAGACGCGTCTGCTTTTCGTTGGTAGATAGTGAAAGGGTAGTAAGATGAAGACAGTCTAGTTCTAGTGTTGCGACTACAATCTTGCAGGGCAATCACTATCTCTAAACGTCGAGTGAAAGAACTATCTTTAAGAGGGGAGCTTTGTAGGCAGGGAACAAGAGAACTAGACTGGAGTCTGAACTCCGTCCAGTCTCGCTTTTATATACTATTCTATGTGTAGATACATGTTGTGTACCTATCTAGATACGTATCTACATAAGTACATCCCCTAGGCCCAACATGATCGACATGAGGAGTCAGCCTGTAACGGAGATTAATAAGTACATGAGGTAGCTAGCCATTGATCTGCTGCAGGTGGGTAGAATGGAAGGTGTCAACAGTAATTAAAGATAAGGGATCACATCACAGTGATGGGGTGACTGATGTGAGGTCTGTGATGATCACGAGGTGGTAAATACGTTCTGTGATCTGTGGGGCGAAAGTAAAAAGAAGAAGCCCATAGATCTAGAAGGGCCCGTAGATCCCCTGTGTCTAGCACAGTGTCTAGGTCGGGTTTTCCCTTGATAAGATAAAAGGAAAGCGTTCGTTCGTATGCACTAAGTAAAGATGAAAAATATATAGCTGTAACACAACCTCGCCCACAGCTTTTCTGCTTCTGTGCAGATACCTTGTCCCTAGACTCCTCCTTTCCCAACACCTAGACAACAAACCAGCCATATCTTTCCTCCAATCCCTCATCCCCTGTCCCCCACTATGTCCATGAAACCCCTTGAACTTTGCATTGGTGCCCCAGTGTGATACGATGGAGATTACAAGACAGCCAAGCAGTGGCTGGACTCAGTTATCTTCTACCTCAATGTCAACATTGAGGTTTATACCACCGACCCAAAGCGCATCGCCTTCATGCTTTCATACATGATCAAAGGTCCTGCGCTTACGTGGGCCAACACCTTCTGCGCCTTGAAGATCACAGTCAATGGCTCAATTTTGATGAGCTCATGGTCTGACTTCTGCGACACCTTCATCACGGCATTCAAACACCACAATGCTACCAGCAATGTGATTGCCTGGCTCACCACCACTTGCATGACCACCACCAAGAACAGCAGATACTCCCCTTTGCTCACTGAGTACAATGCTCAGTTCCAGAACCACTATGCCATTGCCGGTATAGCAGACCACAACATCCTCATCAGCTATTATTCAGCTGTGATCCTCAAAACTCTCATGCACCATATCTTGGCCATGGAGAAGGTCCCCACCACTATCGATGACTGGCTAAAGAAAGCCGTCACCTTCCAGACCCACATGGAGTGCGCTCAAGAAATTGCCGCTCATCATAAGACCCCCTCACACCACATGTACCATCAGTATGCCACCCCCACCCCTGCTAAAAATCCCAACACTATGGACATTGATGCTGTCCACCTCACCCAACTCACTCCCACAGAATGAGAGCTCTGCTGAAAGGAAGGCAGGTGCTTCCGTTGCTGACAAAAAGGACATCAGGCTACCACTTGCCCAATGTTTACGTTGAATTCCCCAAGGCTGAAGAAGACCATTCGGAAGGTCGTAGAAGTAGAAGTCAAGGATGAAGAAGAAATCCCTCAGCTACAAGAGATAGACGATGAAGACGATGATGAAGAACCCAAGGTGTCTCGCATCGCCTTTGCCCCAGATTTTTGAAACGGAACACTGCCTCGACATTAGTAGTTCCCCCTCTTACATGTGCTCCTGTACTTGTATCTACATCAAAAAAATCAATGCATATTCCCCTACAACTCATTGATCCCTCACACACCATGAAAACCATTGACACCCATGCCCTCATTGACAGTGGAGCAGACATCAATTGCCTCGACTGGAACTTCACTCAAAAACATCAACTTCCCCTTGACAAACTCCCGAACCCCATCCCAGTCAACAACTTTGACCAGACATCAAACGCTCAAGGAGCCATTTGCTACACCGCCTCCTTATTCACAAACGTTGATGGAGTCACCCAACACATACGATTCCACGTCCTGCACTGTGAATCTGAAAATGTAATTCTCGGAACACCCTGGTTAAAACTCACAAACCCTTCAATTGACTGGTCATCACAGATGATCAATATCCTAGAATTAGTAGATGAGTACGCCTCTCTCTACCACATCTATGTCACCAACCTCAAGCGACACGACAACATTCAACCCTGAGCATCTTCTTCAAAGCCTTCACGACACGTCATGGTCGAGATTGTCCCAGACCACACCCTCTTCATGTACCTTGATATGCCTGATGGAAACCTCTATGTCCGTTGTGCACTATATAATAACTCCTGCCAATGGGTTCTCAAGTCAGGTTTCCGATACCACCAAACTCACCTGAAGCTTGTTGCCAAGCTCACCACCGCTATGGACCTCATGGCAGCCGCTGAGAGGGCCAAGCCAAAAGTTACTCTACCTAGTATATACAAAGACTTTGCACCAGTCTTTGCCAAAGAATCAGCCAACTCCCTTCCCCCTTTCAGACCATACGACCACGAAATCAATGTTAAGGACTCATTCACCCTGAAGATCGGCAAACTCTACCCACTTACCCCCAACAAGAAGAAAGCCACCGAAGACTTTCTTGACAAAAACCTTGCCACCAGCAAGATTCATCCCTCAAATTCTCCTTAAGCGTCGCCATTCTTCTTTATTAAAAAGAAGGATGGCAAACTCTGTCCATGCCAAGACTATAGGTATCTCAACAAACACACCATTTGCGACATCTATCCCCTACCCTTGATCTTAGATCTCCTAGACAAACTCAAAGGAGCACATGTCTTCATCAAATTTAACGTCCAGTGAGGATATAACAATGTACGTATTAAAGATGGGCACCAATGGAAAGGTGCCTTCCTTACTCACAAAGGACTCTTCAAACCCATGGTCATGTTCTTCAGTATGACTAACTCATCCATGACATTCCAACGTTTTATAAATGATTCCTTCCATGATATGATCATGGAAGGATGGTTGGTAATTTATATGGATGATCTACTGATCTTCTCCCTCAATGATGAGACTCACATCAAGCATACCTACCATGTCCTCCAAAGAATGATGGAACTTGATTTCCACCTTAAACTAGAGAAATGCCAATTCGCGGTTCCTGAGGTCGAATACCTCAGCATGATTGTCAAGGAAGGACAGCTTGCCATGGACCCTGTCAAACTCGACAGAATCACCAAATGGCCAATGCCACAGAAAGTTAAAGACGTCCGTTCCTTTCTTGGTTTTGCTAATTTCTACAAACATTTTATTCCTGGTTATTCTAACATCATCCATCCCCTCATTGACCTCACAAAGAAGGCTATGCCTTGGACCTGGTCTGCTGCGCAACAAACTGCTTTTGAGCAACTCAAGCAGTTGTTCCTCCATAAGCCCATCCTCTTTATGCCTGATATCTCTTGTCCTTTTGCCATGGCCACCGACGCCTCAAAATACACATCGGGAGGTATTTTGTTACAAACAGACGCGAATGGGGACTGGCACCCCTGTTCTTACTTATCGCAATCGTTCTCTTCTACAGAATGTAACTATGATATCCATGACTGGGAGCTCTTGGCTGTTATCCGCGGTTTCAAAGCCTGGAGGCAATACCTTCATGATTCTCCCTTCCCCATCAAGGTCTTTTCTGACCACAGAATCTTATGTTTTTCTGCTGTCCTCAAGACCTCAACCGTCAACAAGCCTGCTGGCTTCTCAACCTCGCCAACTTTGACTATTCCATCACCCACGTACCTGGCTCTCAGTTAACCAATCCTGATGCCCTCTCCCACCACCCGGATCTCCTTCCTTGTCTTAACTCTGACAATATGGAAGTCACCCTTCTCCTTGACACCCTCTTCATCTGCCTCATCGACTCCGCTCTCACCAACCACATTGCTTCCGCCTCTGCCTCAGACAACCTTGTCCTCCACAAACTACAGAAGATTTACAGCTTCCTTCCCCCTGCCTTTCGCTCTTGCCTCTTGGACTGACAACACACTGATGGCATCCTCCAGTACTGGGGGCATGTTTATGTTTCTCCCGACCATGACCTTTGCCACACTGTCGTCCAGCACTCCCATGACCATAGCTCCGCCAGCCACCCTGGATATCTCAAAACCTGCCAGCTCGTCACTGGCAAGTTTTGGTGGCTGGGCCTTGCTTCTTTTATCTGTTCCTACGTTGAAGGCTGTGCCGTGTGCCAATGCAACAAGGCGAACACCCACCCTACAATACCCCCCCTCGTCCCTATCCCCTCCTTGTTACGATTCACTCACAGGACAAACACTTTTTCTTCTCTTACGATAGCAGACTAATACTTTTCTTTTCTCACGCTTAACCTCATTCCTTCCACACCGTTCTATGATGTTCCATACATCTCATAAGCATGCTTATCCTCCACCACGCAGGTACTTTTATTCTTCTGATCTTCTCACGCCAACTATGCTAGCCCTTAACGTTTTTCTCTTACACATGGCTTCTCTGTTGTTCTTTTGGTTTCTAACGCTGCTTCCCACGCCAGCCCTTAACCATTGTGACACATAACAGTCACACTTCTGGTTTACTATATAAACCCTTCAACAGGGTCCTTCGTCCTTCTTTCTTAGCTTAGTTCTATCTACGGCTTGTCGCCTAGTAGCACTAGCAATCCACTTGCCTTTACTTCTAAGTCTTCATTCTACTATTAAGTGAACGCTTCACACGTGGCTCGTCACCTTCATGTGTCTCTGAACTTTTGAACTCTTGACCTGCATGTCAAGCTAGACAGCGGTTACCTTAGACCAGTCAAAACCTTTGACGGTACCCTTGACCCAGCACTCCCATGGCTGGCTCTACATCGTCGTATACACGAACGACTGAACTTCCGACCCTACTAGGCATTAGTAGGTCTACGCGCGACCATACCTATGGCCACGCATAACAAAAGAACTAAGCTACTTCCTTGTTTGAGTACTATCATGTATGCTGCCCACCATAGCTTCTCACCCAAATACTTGAACCACTGATCTGCGTTGGAATCCTTGAGAACCTCCACACACCTTACACTCTAACTTCTCTGACACCCTTGACAATCCCAATCAAGCATATTGGGACGAAGACCCTGATGAGCCTTTATTAGACTCAGATGAAGAACTTGCCACTCGTGACCTAGCCCACAGCTTTTCTGCTTCTGTACAGATACCCCACCCTCAGACTCCTCCGTCCCCAACACCTAGACGCCAGACTGGCTGTTACGCGTGGCCATGGGTATGGTCGCGCGTAGACCTACTAACGCCTAGTAGGGTCGAGGGATTCGGTCGTTCATGTTGATGACGACGTAGTACCAGCCGTAGGGATGCTAGGTCAATAGTACCGTCGAGGGTGTTGACGGGTCAAAGGATAAACCACTGCCTAGCTTGACTAACAGGTCAAAGGTTCAAGGTGGAGACACACGAAGGCGAGTGAGCCGTAGTGTGAAGCGCTCACTTAATGGTAGAGCGAAGACGCAAGGAGTAACAAGGATAGATTGCTAGCGCTAACTAGGTGACAAGCCGTAGGTAGAACTAAGCTAAGGAGAAAAGGAAACGACCCTGTTGGAGGGTTTATATAGTAAAGTAAAAGCGTGACAGTTACATGTCACAATGGTTAAGGGCCGGCGTGGGAAGTGGCATTAGAAATAGAAGACCAATGGCAAAACCATGTGTGAGAAAGAAACATTAAGGGCCAGCGCATTCGGTGTGAGAAGAGCAGAAGAAAAGGAGTATCTGCGCGGTGAAGGATAAGCACACTTATGAGATGTATGGAATGTCATGGAACGACATGGAAAGAATGAAGTTAAGCGTGAGAAACGAAAAGTATTAGTCCGAAAGGGAAAACAAAGAAAAAGTGTTCGTCCTGCAAGCGAATCGTAACACTGGCCACATCTTTCCTCAAATCCCTCGTCCCCCGTCACCCACTATGACTACAAGACGCCTTGAACTCCACATTGGCACCCCTGAGTGATACAATGGGGATTACAAGACAGCCAAGCAATGGCTGGACTCAGTCATCTTCTACCTCAATGTTAACGCTGAGGTTTACACCACCGACTGTTATGCGTGGCTGTGGGTATGGTTGCGCGTAGACCTACTAATGCCTAGTAGGGTCAAGGGGGGTCGGTTGTTTGTATATATGACGATGAAAGGCTAGCCGTGGGGTTGCTAGATCGAAGGTTCTGTCAAAGGAATGACGGGTTGAGAGTAACCGCTGTCTAGCTTGACAAGCGGGTCTAGGGTTCAGAGGTGGAGACACACGAAGGTGGGTGAGCCATAGTGTGAAGCGTTCACTTAATGGTAGAACGAAGACATGAGGAGTAAGAGCAATGGATTGTTAGCACTAACTAGGCGACAAGCCGTAGGTAGAACTAAGCTAAGGAAGAGATACAAAAGGCCCTGTTGAAGGGTTTATATAGTGAAGTAAGAACGTGACAGTTATGTGTCACAATGGTTAAGAGCCGGCATGGGAAACAGCATTGGAAATAGAAGGCCAATAGCAAAACCACGTATGAGAAAGAGACGTTAAGGGCCGATGCATATGGCGTGAGAAGATCAGAAGAAAAGGGGTACCTGCATGGTGGAGGATAAGCACGCTTATGAGATGTATGGAATGTCGTGGAACGACATAGAAGGAATGAGGTTAAGCATGAGAAATAAAAAGTATTAGTCCGAAAGAGAAAAAAGGGAAAAAGTG
The DNA here is from genome assembly GCA_038094595.1 of Pulveroboletus aff. annulatus. NCBI lineage: Eukaryota > Fungi > Basidiomycota > Agaricomycetes > Boletales > Boletaceae > Pulveroboletus > Pulveroboletus aff. annulatus. The sequence goes on from JBBPTX010000437.1 coordinate 6,791, forward strand.
TTTGTCCTATGAGCAAATCGTAACATTACCCCCTTAGTAACCCAAAGCTATGGCGAGGATTCCTTACAAGTCCCTAAAAGTGGGTCCCGGATGTTATGATTCGCTCGCAGGATGAACACTTTTTCCTTTCTTTCTCTTTCGGACTAATACTCTTCGTTTCTTATGCTTAACCACATTCTTTCCATGTCGTTCTATGACATTCTATACTTCTCGTAAGCATGCTTATCCTTCACTGTGCAGGTACTCTTTATCTTCTGATCTTCTTATGCTGTATGCGCCGGCCCTTAACATCTCTTTCTCATGTGTGGTTTTGCCATTGGCTTTTCTATTTGAATGCTGCTTCCTATGCTGGCCCTTAATCTCTGTGACATGTAACTGTCACGTTTTCCTTTACTATATAAACCCTTTGACAGGGTCTTTCACATTTTCTCCTTAGCTTAGTTCTACCTACGGCTTGTCGCCTAGTTAGTACTAACAATCTATTGCTTTTACTCCATGCGTCTTCACTCTACCATTAAGTGAGTGCTCCACACTCGGCTCTCCCACCTTCATGTGTCTCTATCCTAGAACCTTAGACCCGTTCGTCAAGCTAGACAACGGTTATCCTCGAGCCTGTCAGAAACCCTTGACGGTACTTTGACCCAGCATCTCTACGGCTGGCTTACGTCATCATATATACAAATGACCAACTTCTTCGACCCTGCTAGGCATTAGTAAGTCTATGCGCGACCATACCCACGGTCATGTGTAACAAAAGAACTAAGCTATCTCCTCGTTCAGGTACTATCACGTACGCCGCCCACCATAGCTTCTCATCAAAACACTCGAACCACTGATCCGCGTTGGAACCCTCGAGAGCCCTCGCGTACCTCGCACTCTGATTCCTCTGACACCCCTGACGATTCCAACCAAGCATACTGGGACGAAGACCCTGACGAGCCTTTATTAGACTCAGATGAAGAACTCGCTACTCACGACCTTGCCCACAACTTTTCTGCTTCTCTGCAGATACCACACCCTCAGACTCCCCCGTCCCCGACACCCAGATGCCAAACAGGTCATATCTTTCCCCTGATTCCTCGTCCTCCATCGCCTACCATGACTACTAAACCCCTTGAACTTCGCATTGGCACCCTAGACAAGTACAATGGCGACTACAAGACGGCTAAGCAATGGCTTGATTCCGTCGCCTTCTACCTCAATGTTAATGCAGAGGTATACACCACCGACCCAAAGCGCATTGCCTTCGCACTCTTGTATATGACCAAAGGCCCTGTGCATATGTGGGCCAACACCTTCCGATCCTTGAAGATTGCAGCCGATGGCTCAATTTCGATGGGCTCATGGACTAACTTCTGAGACACCTTTATCCAGGCGTTCAAACACTATGACACCACCAGCAACGCAATTGCCTGGCTCACCACCACCCGCATGACCACCATCAAAAATGGCGAATACTTCCCCTTGCTCACTAAGTACAATGCTCAGTTCCAGAACCACTGTGCCATCACTGGCATCACCAACAACAATGTCCTCATCGGCTACTATTCAGCTGCCATCCCCAACACCCTCATGTGCCGAATCCTAGCTATGGAAATGGTCCCCACCACTATAGATGCCTGGTTGAAGAAGGCTATAACCTTCCAAACCCATATGGAACGTGCTCGAGAAATTGCCACTCGCCACAAGACCCCCACCCACCACACGTACCATCAGTACACCGCCTCCACCCCCACCAAAGACCCCAACGCCATGGATGTTGATGTCATCTGCCTCCAACGACTCACCCCCACTGAGTGAGAGCAGTGTCGCAAAGAAGGACGATGCTTCCGCTGCCGTCAAAAAGGGCATCGGGCTACCGCATGCCCTACGTTCTCTTCAAACTCCCTGAGGCTGAAGAAGGTCATCCGGAAGGTTATAGAAGTGGAAGTTGAGGACAAAGAAGAAGCCCCTCGACTACAAGAGATAGACGATGAAGACGATGACAAAGAACCAAAGGTGTCTCACATCGCCTTTACTTCCCAGGATTTTTGAAACAGAATGCTGCCTTGACGTCAGCAGTTCCCTCTATTACGTGTGCACCTGTACTTGTATCCACATCCAAGAAATCAATGAGAATTCCCCTACAACTCATTAATTCTTTGCACACCCTGAAAACCGTCGACACCCGCACCCTTATTGACAGCGGCGCGGACATCAACTGCCTCAACTGGGACTTCGCCGGAAAACACCAACTCCCCCTCAACAAACTCCCGATGCCCATCCCTGTTAACAATGTCGACCAAACCCCCAATATCAAAGAGGCCATTCGTTACACCACTTCCCTCTTTACTAACATCAACAGAATTGCTCAACATGTATGCTTCCACGTCATGCACTGTGGATCCGAAAACATAATTCTTGGAACGCCCTGGCTATGACTTACAAATCCCTCAATCAACTGGTCATCGCAAATGATCAACATTCCTGAGACAGTTGACGAATCTGCCTCACTCTACCATATCCATGTCGCTGACCTCCAAAGACATGATGATGCCCAACCTCAAGCTCCCTCTTCTATGCCACCTTGCCACGTGATGGTCGAGACTGTCCCCAACCATACCCTCTCCACATTCCTCGACATGCCAGACGGAAACCTTTACGTTTGCCACGTGCACCACCTCAACTCTTGTCAACGAGTCCTTAGGTCGGGATCCCAATACCACCAAACACACCCAAAGCTTGTCACCAAGCTTACTACCACCACTGAACTCACGGCAGCCACCGAAAAAGCCAAGCCAAAAATCACACTCCCTGATGTCTATAAAGACTTTGCCCCTGTTTTCACCAAAGAATCAGCCAATTCTCTTCCTCCATCCCAACCCTACGACCATGAAATCAACATCAAAGACTCGTTCACTCCAAAGATCAACAAACTTTATCTGCTTACCCCAGACGAAAAGATAGCCACAGAAGATTTCCTCAATGAAAATCTTGCTGTCGGCAAGATTCGTCCCTCGAACTCCTCTCAAGTGTTGCCATTCTTCTTTGTCAAAAAGAAAGATGGCAAACTTCGCCCATGCCAAGATTACCGGTATCTCAACAAATACACTATTCATGATGCTTATCCGTTATCACTGATTTCGGATCTCCTCAACAAACTTAAGAGAGCTCACATCTTCACCAAATTCAATGTATGCTGGGGGTATAACAACGTATATATTAAAGATGGGCACCAATGGAAAGGTGCTTTCCTCACTCACAAAGGACTCTTTGAACCCATGGTAATGTTCTTTGGGATGACTAATTCCCCTGCAACTTTCCAACAATTCATGAACAACTCCTTCCACGACATGATCGCTGAAGGATGGCTAGTTATATACATGGATGATCTCCTCATCTTCTCCCCGGACAACGTAACTCACACCGACCGCACCTGCCGTGTCCTCCAACGAATGACAGAACTCGACCTCCATCTCAAGTTGGAAAAATGCCAGTTTGCTGTTCCCAAGGTCGAATACCTTGGGATGATAGTCAAGGAAGGACAACTCACTATGGATCCCGTCAAACTACATGGAATCGCTAAGTGGCTTATACCGCAAAAAGTCAAAGACATCTGTTCCTTCCTAGAATTCGCTAACTTCTACAGACATTTTATCTCTGGATATTCCAACATCGCCCGCCCACTTATCGATCTCACCAAGAAAACTATGCCTTGGACTTGGGATTCCGCCCATCAAACTGTGTTCAAACAACTCAAGAGGTTGTTCCTCCATAAACCAGTCTTATTTATGCCTGATATCTCTCGCCCTTTTGCCATGGCCACTGATGCTTCCAAATACGCGTTGGGAGGTATTTTGTTACAAACTAATGCGAACAGGAATTGGCATCCCTGTTCTTATTTATCTCAATCTTTTTCTTCGTTGGAACGCAACTATGATATCCACAACTGGGAGCTCTTGGCTGTCATTCATGGTTTCAAAGCCTGGAGGCAATACCTCCATGGCTCTCCCTTCCCCATCATAGTGTTCTCCAATCACAAAAATCTAACGTACTTCTGCCACCTCCAAGATCTCAACCGACGTCAAGCCTGTTGGCTCCTTGACCTTGCTGACTATGATTACTCCATCACTCACATCCCCGGCACTCAGCTCACCAGGCCGGACGCCCTATCCCAACGTCCAGATCTCCTCCCTCATGCAGACTCTGATAACATCGGAGTTACCCTCCTCCCCGACGCCCTTTTCTTACAACTCATTGACTCTGCCCTCTCCAACCATATTGCCTCTGCCTCCACATCTGATGACCTCATTCTCCACAAGTTGCAGGAGATTGGCGGCTCCTTTCCCCCAGCCTTTCGCTCTCGTCTTGCCGATTGGCAATACCATGACAGCGTCCTTCAATATCAAGGACGTGTCTATGTCCCTCCTGACCGTGACCTTTGCTGCGCTATCATCCAGTGCTCCTATGATCACAACTCTGCCAGCCACCCCGGCTATCTTAAAACCCAGCAACTTGTCGCCTCTGAATTCTGGTGGCCTGGTCTTGCCTCCTTCATTTGCTTCTACATTGACGGCTGTGCCATGTGCTAGCACAACAAGGCGAACACCCATCCTACATTCCCCCCCCTCATTCCTATTCCCTCCTCTTGCTCTCACCCCTTCCAGCAGCTCTCCTGCGATCTCATCACTAACCTCCCACTGTCTGGGGGGTTTGATTCCTTATTGGTCGTGGTGGACCATGGCCTTACTAAGGGGGTAATTCTTTGCCCCACTAAGAAATCCATCACTGCCAAAGGCATCACCGCACTCTTTTTCCACAAAGTTTACCTACGCTTCGGCCTCTACGAAAAGATCATCTCCAATTGTAGTCTACAATTTGCCTCCACCTTTGCAAAAGAGCTCGGCTGACTCCTGAACTACAATCATTCTCTCTCCACAGCCTACCATCCACAGACCGATGGCAAAACCGAACGCGTTAATCAGGAAGTCGAAACATATCTTCACATCTACTGCGGAGATCACCCTTCTACTTGGTCCGAGCATATCTCCCATGCCGAATTTACACATAATCACTGCCCCCATTCCATCACTGGCAAATCCCCATTTTACCTAATGATGGGGTATGAACCCCGTGCCCTACCCTCAGTCATCCATCACCGAAACCAATATTTCTGCCGTTGAAACCCATCTAAAAGTGCTCACCGCCCTACGAGACGAAGCCCTTGCCTCCCATGAACTTGCGCAGCAAGTCATGGCATCCAGGTCAAAGTCAAAATTCGTGCAGTTCAAGAAAGGGGAACAAGTTTGGCTAGAAGCCAGAAATCTTAAAAGATCTGTTCAAGATCCGAAGTTCGCCGCGAAATGTGAAGGCTTTTTTATTATCTCTGATGTCATTTCCCCCGTCTCCTATTGCCTCCGACTCCCACAAACGTGGAAAATTCATGATACATTCCACGCTTCGCTCTTATCACTCTATCGCGAAAATGACATCCACAGTCTGAACTTCCCCATACCACTTTCAGATCTTGTCGAAGGACAAGAGGAATATGAAATAGAATGAATTATATGGCATCGAGGTATGTCGTCGGCCCATCAGTACCTGATCTGATGGAAAGAGTATTCTGCTGAAGAGGAATCATGGGAACCCGAGCAGAACCTGAAACACTTGTCGGAGTTACTGAACGATTATAAAAGATGACACCTCCACGCTTTCTCTCTCTCACTCGCTTGCCCACCACGCCACAAATAAATGCTCTCCATCTCCTTCTAATGGCCATCAAATTCACCCATGTCGACACCTCCGCCGCCACATCCACCCCCAACCCCAGTACAATCCGTCTCCCCTTTACCAACCCGGAGAGGGTCTCTTCTACTCACCCCGCTGCCTCACAGCCTGTCAACTTCGCCACTCTTGTTGGCAATGTTTCCCTCTCCCACATCTCCTCCATCTCGGGCAGGATCCAATCCTTGCTGACGTTTACACCTCTGCCCCATCAGGAACCTTCTTCCGGACCTCCCTCGTTCCTAGGCGTCCATTGCCCCCAACTTGTCTGTGCACCCAGCTTGGACTTCCTCATCGCCCATTCAGGGTGGGACTCCCAGGTCCCGCTAGATGTCTCTGCTCACCACCACACCAACCGACTTCGAGAGGAGTGGTTTACCAATGAGCATTATGTTCGCTTCCATTCACTTATGTCTGATGACCAACTTCGTGTTCCAATTAGTGTTTATTCTTCCGATGACTTGCCCATCTTCACTTGGTTCGAAACCACAATGCAGTTGAACCACATTGCCGCCTTCGTCTCTAGCTCAGGCCCGGTTTTTCCTCACACTATGCTTGGCAGGACCATGCAGGACTTCATCTACCACACGCGTTACCAGTTGTATTCACACGCCTTTCAAATGAACTATGACTCCTTCCTCCTCAACGTCGATAACCATTTCCGAGACCTCACCACCGCTGGTTGAGGACTTGGCAATGAAGTCTTACGGGATGGATCGCCTATTCATAGGCAGATGCTCAACGACTGGTGGACTGGCCGAAACGGCAGAGATCACGTATATCCCAGACACCCTCATTTCAATCAGCAGTGCTTCCAATGTTATTGTCTAGGACATACCCAGTTATCATGCCAACAACACATCTGCACTGGATGTCGTCAACGTGCACCTGGTCACTCTCTCACCTGCTGCCCGGGATCATCTTGCCCTCTCACTTCCCATCTCTCCTCTCCTCGCACTTAATCTTCCTCCATGTCCACGCCTTGTCGCCCTCAAGCCGCGTTCTGTAATGGACAAATAGTCTGTCGAGGTACACCCCGCCATACCCCTTGTCAATCCTCCTCCTCCTCTCAACAATCTTACCATCCGGCACCTTCCTCACTCTGCATCCCCTCACCCTACAAGGATGGAGATGAATTAGACAATGTCGGTTACGCCAACATCACTGGCTCTCCAGGACCCGCTTTTAGGGACTTGTAAGGAATCCTCGCCATAGCTTCAGGTTACTAAGGGGGTAATGTTACGATTCACTTGCAGAACGAACACTTTTTCCTTTCTTTCTCTTTCGGACTAATAGTCTTCGTTTCTCACGCTTAACTGCATTCTTTCCATGTCGTTCTACGATATTCTATACTTCTCGTAAGCATGCTTATCCTTCACCATGCAGATACTCTTTATCTTCTGATCTTCTTACATTGTATGCGCCGACCCTTAACATCTCTTTCTCATGCGTGGTTTTGCCATTGGCTTTTCTATTCGAATGCCGCTTCCCACGCCAGCCCTTGATCATTGTGACATGTAACTGTCACGTTTTCCTTTACTATATAAACCCTTCGACAGGGTCTTTCACATTTTCTCCTTAGCTTAGTTCTACCTACGGCTTGTCGCCTAGTTAGTACTAACAATCTATTGCTTTTACTCCTTGCGTCTTTGCTCTACCATTAAGTGAGCACTCCACACTTGGCTCTCCCGCCTTCGTGTGTCTCTATCCTAGAACCTTAGACCCGTTCGTCAAGCTAGATGATGGTTACCCTCAAGCTTGTCAGAAACCCTTGACGGTACCTTGACCCAGCATCTCTACGGCTGGCTTACATTGCTGTATATACAAACGACCGACTTCTTCGACCCTGCTAGGCGTTAGTAGGTCTACGTGCAACCATACCCATGGTCATATGTAACACTGGGGAGCCGGTGATGTTGGCATAGCCAATGTCATCTAATTTGTCTCCATCCTCATAGGGCGAGGGGGTGCGAGGCAAGGAGGGCGCTGGATGATAAGATTGTTGAAAGGAAGAGGACGACTGACAAGAGGTATGGCAGGAAGTGGCTCGACGGACAACTTGTCTGTTGCGGAATGCAGCTTGGAGGCAGCATGGTGTGGATTTAGATGAGGACTGAGCACGGGGAGAGGTGAGGTGAGAGGTGAGAGGGCGAGAAGATCCTGGACAGCAGGTGAGAGAGTGGCCAGGTGCACATCAGAGACATCTAGTGCAGACGTGTTGCTAACAAGATAGCTGGGTATGTCCGAGGCAGTGGCATTGAAAACATCGCTGGTTGAAGCAAGGGTGTCCAGGGTAAACGCGGTCTCTGCCATTTCGACCAGTCCATCAGTCGTTGAGTGTTTGCCTATGAATAGGTGATCCATCTCTCAGAACCTCGTTTCCAAGTCCTCGACCAGCGGCGGCTAGATCTCGAAAGTGGTTATCAACGTCAAGGAGGAAGGTATCATAGCCCATCTGGAAGGCGTGAGAGTACAACTGGTAGCGCACATGATAGATAAAATCTTGTATAGTCCTGCTGAGGGTTGTATGAGGGAATACTGGGCCAGAGTCAGAGATGAAGGTGGCGACATGGTTTATTTGCATCGTGGTTTCGAACCAAGTAAAGATGGGTGAGCCATTGGAAGAATAAACACTAATTGGAACACGGAGACGATCGTCAGACATAAGTGAGTGAAAATGAACATAATTCTCATCGGTGAATTGCTCCTCCCGAAGCCAGTTGGTGTGGCGATGAGCAGAGATGTCTAGGGGGACTTGGGAGTCCCATCCAGAGTGGGCAATGAGAGAGTCCGAGCTAGGCACACGGATGAGTTGAGAGTGATGGACGCCTAGGAATGATGGGGGTCTGGGAGAAGGTTCCTGATGGGGTGGAGGAGTAAATGATGGCGAGGATTGAATCCTCCCCAAGACCAGGGAGACGTGGGATTGGGGAACATCACCAACAAGAGTGGTGAAGTTGACAGGCTGTGGGGCGGCGGGGCAAGTAGGAGAGACCCTCTCGGGGTCGGTAGTGGGAAGACAGATGGTGTTGGGGTTGGTAGAGGGTGTGGTGGCAGGGGTGTCGACATTGGTGAATTCAATAGCCATGAGAAGAAGATGGAGAGGGTTTATCTGTGGTGTGGTGGGCGAGCGGATGAGAGAGAGAAGGCATGGGGGTGTCATCTTTTATAGTCGTCGAGTAACTCCGATGAATGTTTCAGGTTCCGCTCAGGTTCCCATGATTTTTCTTCAGTGGAATACCCTTTCCATTGGATCAGGAACTGACAGGCCAACGGCATACCTCGATGCCATATGATTTGCTCTATTTCATATTCCTCTTGTCCTTCGACAAGATCCGGAGGCGGTGTGGGGAAGTTCGGGCCATAAACATCATTTTTGTGATAGGGTGATAACAGGGAAGCATGGAACACGTTGTGGATTTTCCATGTTTGTGGGAGTCAGAGGCGATAGGAGATGGGGGAGATGATGTCAGAGATAATGAAGGGGCCTTCACATTTCGCGGCGAACTTCGGATCTTGGACGGACCTTTTAAGGTTCCTGGCCTCCAGCCAAACTTGCTGTCCTTTCTTGAAAGGCACGAATTTCGACTTGGACCTAGACGCCATAACTTGACATGCAAGTTCATGGGATGCAAGGGCTTCGTCTCATAGGGCAGTCAGCTCTTTGAGGTGGATTTTGATAGCAAGGATGTTGGTTTCGGCGATTACCGAAGGAAGGGCACAGGGTTCATATCCCATCATGAGGTAAAAAGGGGACTTGCTGGTGACAGAGTGAGGGTGGTGATTGTGTGTAAATTTGGCATAAGAGATGTGATTGGACCACGTGGAGGGGTGGTCTCCGCAGTAGATGTGGAGATAGGTCTCGACTTCTTGATTGACTCATTCAGTTTCACTGTCAGTTTGGGGGTGATAGGCGGTGGAGAGGGAGAGATTGTAATTGAGAAGTCGACCGAGTTCTTTGGTGAAGATAGAGGTGAATTGTGGACCACGGTTAGAGATGATTTTGTCATATAGACCAAAGCGGAGGTAAACTTGGTGGAAAAAGAGCACTGCTATGCCTTCTGCAGTGATAGTCTTCTTTGTAGGGCAAAGAATTACCCCCTTAGTAAGGCCGTGGTCCACCACGACCAATAATGAATCAAATCCTCTGGACAGCAGGAGATTGGTGATGAGATCATAAGAGATCTGTTGGAAAGGGCAAGAACAGGAGGATGGGATAGAGATAAGTGGGGGAACAGTAGGGTGAGTGTTCACCTTGTTGCACTGGCAGATGGCACAGCTGTCAATGTAAGAGCGAACAAATGTGGCAAGACCAGGCCACCAGAACTTGGAGGGAACAAGTTGTTAGGTTTTAAGATAGCCAGGGTGTCTGGCAGACTCATGATTGTGGGAGCATTGGACGACAGCACGGCGAAGGTCATGGTCAGGAGGGACATAGACATGGCCCTGGTACTGGAGGACGCCATCTGAGTATTGCCAATTGGCAAGGCGAGAGTGGAAAGCTGGAGGAAGAGAATCATCAATCTCCTGGAGTTTGTGGAGGACGAGGTCATCGGAGGCGGAGGCAGAGGTGATGTGATTGGAGAGGGCAGAGTCGATGAGATGAACAAAGAGGGCGTTGGGAAGGAGGGTGACACCAATGTTGTTAGAGTCAGCATGAGGAAGAAGGTCTGGTCGGCGGGATAGGGCGTTGGGGCCAGCAAGGTGGGATCCTGGGACATGAGTGATAGAGTAATCGTAATCGGCAAGGTCAAGGTGCCAGTGAGCTTGTTGTTGATTGAGGTCTTGGGGGCAGCGGAAGTACATCAAATTCTTATGATTGGAGAAAACTTTGATGGGGAAGGGAGAGCCATGGAGGTACTGCCTCCAGGCTTTGAAACTGCATATGACGGCCAAGAGCTCCTGGTTGTGAATATCGTAGTTGCATTCTGAGGAAGAGAAAGATTGAGATAAGTAAGAACAGAGGTGCCAATCCCCGTTCGCATCTGTTTGTAGTAAAATTCCTCCTGGTGCATATTTAGAGGTGTCGATGGCCATGGCAAAGGGTTGAGAAATATTGGGCTTAAAAAGGACAGGCTTACAGAGGAACAACTCCTTGAGCTGTTCGAAGGTGGTTTGTTGTGCGGTGTCCCAAGTCCAAGGCATAGTCTTTTTGGTGAGATTGATGAGTGGGCAGGCAATGTTGGAATACCCAGGGATAAAATGTCTGTAGAAGTTAGCGAATCCCAAGAAGGAACGGATGTCTTTGACTTTTTGGGGCATAGACCATTTTGCAATCCCATCTAGCTTGACAGGGTCCATAGCGAGTTGTCCTTCCTTGACTATCATCCCGAGGTATTTGACTTTGGGAACGGCGAACTGGCATTTCTCCAACTTGAGATGGAGGTCGAGTTCTGTTATCCATTGGAGGACGCAGCGGGTGCGTTCAGTGTGAGTTGCGTTATCTGGGGAGAAGATAAGAAGATCATCCATGTAGATGACTAGCCATCCTTCGACGATCATGTCACAGAAGGAATCATTCATAAATCGTTGGAAAGTTGCAGGAGAGTTAGTCATCTCAAAGAACATTACCATGGGTTCAAAGAGTCCTTTGTGAGTAAGAAAGGCACCTTTCCATTGGTGCCCGTCTTTAATACATACGTTGTTATATCCCCAGCGTACATAAAGTGCGAGCTCCCTTAAGTTTGTCGAGGAGATCTGAGATCAGTGGTAGTGGATAGGCATTGCAAACGGTGTGTTCATTGAGATACTGGTGGTCTTTGCAAGGGTGGAGTTTGCCATCTTTCTTCTTAACAAAGAAGAATGGCGATGCTTGAGGAGAGTTTGAAGGGTGAATCTTGCCGGTGGCGAGATTTTCGTCGAGGAAGTCTTCTGTGACTTTCTTTTTATCTAGGGTGAGCGGGTAGAGTTTGCCGATCTTTGGGGAAAACAATTCTTTGACGTTGATTTTGTGGTCGTAGGGTCTAATCAGAGGAAGAGAATCGGCTGACTCTTTGGCAAAGACTGGGGCGAAATCTTTGTAGACATCTGGGAGTGTGATCTGTGACTTAGCCTTCTCGGTGGTAGCTGTGAGTTCCATAGCGGTGGTGAGCTTGGTGACGAGTTTTGGGTGCGTTTGGTGGTATCAGGATTCTGACTTGAGGACCCGTTGGCACGAGTTAAGGTGGAGTGCACGTAGAGGTTTCCATCAGGCATGTCAAGAAATGTTGAGAGGGTATGGTCGGGGACTGTTTTGACCATTACATGGTGAGGTAGTTTCGTAGGGGGTGTTTGAGGTTGGGCATCATCGTGTCATTTGAGGTCAGTGACGTAAATATGGTAAAGTGAGGCAGATTCATCTATTGCCTCAGGGATGTTGATTGTCTGTGACGACCAGTCGATGGAGGGGTTCATGAATTGTAGCCAAGGCATTCCGAGAGTCACGTTCTCGGACCCGCAGTGCGTGACATGGAAGCATACATGCTGAGCAATTCCATCGATATTGGTGAAAAGAGAGGTGGTGTAACGGATGGCCCTCTTGGCATTGGGGGTTTGATCGATGTTGTTGATGGGGATAGGCGTCAGGAGTTTGTCAAGGGGGAGTTGGTGTTTTCAGGCGAAATCCCAGTCAAGGCAATTGATGTCTGTGCCACTATTGATGAGGGCATGGATGTCGATGGTTTTCATGGTGTGCGAAGGATTAATGAGTTGCAGAGGAATACGCATTGATTTTTTGGACGTAGATACAAGTACAGGTGCACACGTGATGGGAGGAACTACTGACGTCGAGGCAGCATTCCATTTCAAAAATCCTGAGAGGTAAAGGCGACACAAGACACCTTCGGTTCTTCATTGTCGTCTTTATCATCTATTTCTTGTAGTTGAGGGACTTCTTCTTTGTCCTCCACTTCCACTTCTACGACCTTCCGAATGACCTTCTTTGGCCTTGGGGTGTTTGAAGTGAACGTGGGGCATGCGGTAGCCCAATGTCCTTTCTGGTGGCAACAGAAACATCTACCTTCTTTGCGACATTGTTCTCGCTCAGTGGGGGTGAGTCGTCGGAGGCAGATGGCATCAACATCCATGGCGTTGGGGTCTTTGATGGGGGTGGAGGTGGTGTACTGGTGGTACGTGTGGTGAGTGGGGGTCTTGTGACGAGCGGTGATTTCTTGAGCACGCTCCATATGAGTTTGGAAGGTGACAGCCTTCTTCAACCAGGCATCTATAGTGGTGAGGACCGTCTCCATAGCTAGGATATTGTTACGATTCGCTCGCAGGACGAACACTTTTTCTCGTTTATCGTTAAAGGACTAATACTTTTCGTTCCTCACGCTTTACCTCACTCCTTCCATGTTGTTCCACAACATTCTATACATCTCGTAAGCGTGCTTATTCCTCCACCGTGCAGGTACTCTTTATCTTCTGCTCTTCTCACGCCGTATGCGCCGGCTCTTAACGTCTCCTTCTCATGCGTGGTTTTGCTATTGGTCTTCCATTTCTAACGTCGCTTCCCACGCTGACCCTTATCTACTGTGACACATAACTGTCACACCTTCTCTTCACTATATAAACCCTTCAACAGGGCCCTTTGTCTCTCTTCCTCAGCTTAGTTCTACCTATGGCTCTCCACCTAGTTAGTACTAGCAATCTATTGTTGTTCCTCCTCGCGTCTTCGCTCTACCATTAAGTGAGCGCTTCACACTTCGGCTCGCCAGCCTTCATGTGTCTTTACCCTCGAACCTTTGACCCGCTAGCCAAGCTAGGCAGCGGTTGCCCTCCGACCCGCCAACACTCTTGACGGTACTCTTGACCCAGCATCCCCACGGCTGGCCCAACGTTGTCGTCGACATGAACGACTGAACCCTTGACCCTACTAGGCATTAGTAGGTCTACGCGCGACCACATCCACGGCCACGCGTAACAAAAGAACTAAGCTACCTCCTCGTTCGGGTACTATCACGTACGCCGCCCACCATAGCTTCCCACCGAAACACTCGAACCACTGATCCACGTTGGAACCCTCGAGAACCTCCGTATACTTCACACTCTGACTCCTCTGACACCCCCGACGATCCCAACCAAGCATATTGGGACGAAGACCATGACGAGCCTTTATTAGACTCAGACGAAGAACTCACTACCCGCGACCTTTCCCACAGCTTTTCTGCTTCTGTGCAGATACCCCGTCCTCAGACCCCTCCGTCCCCGACACCCAGATGCCAAACCGGCCACATCTTTCCTCCAATCCCTCGTCCTCCGTCGCCCACCATGACTACTAAACCCCTTGAACTTCACATCGGCACCCCAGAGAAATATGATGGCGACTATAAGACAGCCAAGCAATGGTTTGATTCTGTCGCCTTCTACCTTAACGTCAACGCGGACGTATATAACTCAGACCCGAAGCGCATCGCTTTTGCGCTTTCATATATGACTCTAGGCCCCGCACTCACGTGGGCAAACACCTTCCGATCCTCAAAAATCGCAGCCGATGGTTCGATTTCCATGGGCTCCTGGTCCGACTTCCGCGACGCCTTCATCCTGGCATTCAAACACTACGACACCATCGGCAATGCGATTGCCTGGCTCACCACCACCCGCATGACCGCCACGAAGAACGGCGGATACTCTCCTTCGCTCACCGAGTACAATGCTCAATTCCAAAACCACTGTGCTATCGCTGGCATTACCGACAACAACGTTCTTATTGGCTACTATTCGGCCACTATCCCCGACGCCCTCATGCGCCGTATCCTTGCAATGGAGACGGTCCCCACTACCATTGACGCTTGGTTAAAAAAGGCCGTCACCTTCCAGACCCACATGGAGCGTGCTAGAGAAATCGCCGCTCACCACAAAACCCCTACCCGCCACACGTATCACCAGTACACCGCCCCCACTCCCGCCAAAGACCCCAATGCTATGGACGTCGATGCTGTCCGCCTTCAACGACTCACACCTGCTGAACGCGAACAATGTCACAAAGAAGGAAGGTGCTTCCGCTGTCGTCAGAAGGGACACCGGGCAACCAACTGCCCCACGTTCCCCTCAAACAACCCAAGACTGAAGAAGATCGTCCGGAAGGTTGTAGAAGTAGAAGTCGAGGACGAAGAAGAAGTCCCTCGACTACAAGAGATAGACGATGAAGACGACGAAGAAGCACCCAAGGTGTCCCGTGTTGCCTTTGCTTCCCCGGATTTTTAAATCGGAACGCTGCCTCGACGTCAGTAGTTCCTCCTATCACGTGTGCGCCTGTACTTGTATCTACGTCAAAGAAATCAATGCGTATCCCCCTTCAACTCATTGATCCCTCACACACCATGAAAACCGTCGACACCCGCGCCCTCATTGATAGTGGGGCAGACATCAACTGCCTCGACTGGGACTTCGCTAAAAAACACCGACTCCCCCTCGATAAACTCCCGACACCCATCCCCATAAACAACGTCGACCAAACCCCCAATGCCAAGGGGGCTATCCGCTACACCACCTCTCTTTTCATCAACATCGACGGCATCGCCCAACATATATGCTTCCACGTCATGCACTGCGGGTCCGAGAACGTGATTCTTGGAACGCCCTGGCTAAAACTTACGAACCCCTCCATCAACTGGTCATCACGAACAATCAGCATCTCTGAATCCATAGACGAGTCCACCTCCCTCTACCACATTCATGTCGCGGATCTCAAACGACACAACAACGCCCAACCTAGGGCATCTCCCTTGAAGCCACCTCGCCATGTAATGGTAGAAACTGTCCCCGACCACACCCTCTCCACGTTCCTGGACATGCCAGATGGAAACCTCTACGTTCGCCGCGCCCTCCATGCCAACTCTTGCCAACGAGTCCTTAAGTCAGGATCCAGATACCACCAGACACACTCGAAGCTTGTTGCCAAGCTTACTACCGCTACGGAACTCGTGGCTGCCACCGAGAAAGCCAAGCCAAAAGTCGCACTCCCAGACGCCTACAAAGACTTCGCCCCAGTCTTCGCCAAAGAATCTGCCGATTCTCTTCCTCCCTCTAGACCCTATGGCCACGAGATCAATGTTAAAGACTCGTTCACCCCAAAGATTGGTAAGCTCTACCCACTCACCCCAGATGAAAAGAAAGCAACCGAAGACTTCCTCGATGAAAACCTTGCTGCTGGCAAGATTCGCCCCTTGAACTCCCCACAAGCGTTGCCGTTCTTCTTTGTCAAAAAGAAAGATGGTAAACTCCGCCCTTGCCAAGACTACCGTTACCTCAATGAACACACCATTCGCGACGCCTATCCGCTACCCCTGATCTCGGACCTTTTCGACAAACTCAAGGGCGCTCGCGTCTTCACCAAGTTCGACGTACAATGGGGATACAACAACGTACGTATAAAGGATGGACACCAATGGAAAGGTGCCTTTCTTACTCACAAGGGTCTCTTTGAACCCATGGTTATGTTCTTCGGCATGACTAACTCTCCTGCAACCTTCCAACGCTTCATGAACGATTCCTTCCGCGACATGATCGCAGAAGGATGGTTGGTAATTTATATGGACGATCTCCTCATCTTTTCCCCAGATGATACCACCCACACAGAACGAACCCACCGTGTCCTCCAACGGATGATGGAGCTCGACCTCCATCTCAAGCTGGAAAAATGCCAGTTCGCCGTTCCCGAGGTCGAATACCTCGGAATGATCGTCAAGGAAGGACAACTCGCTATGGACCCCGTCAAGCTCGACGGAATCGCCAAATGGCCGACGCCACAGAAAGTCAAAGACGTCCGTTCTTTCCTTGGTTTTGCCAATTTCTACAGACGTTTCATCCCCGGGTATTCCAACATCGCTCGCCCCCTCATCGATCTCACTAAAAAGACTATGCCCTGGATGTGGGCCGACTCCCAGCAAACCGCCTTTGAACAACTCAAAGAGTTGTTCCTCCGCAAGCCCGTCCTATTCATGCCCGATATCTCCCGTCCTTTTGCCATGGCCACCGACGCTTCGAAATACGCGTCTGGAGGCATCCTATTACAAACTGATGCGAATGGGGATTGGCACCCCTGCTCTTACCTATCACAATCGTTCTCCTCTTCGGAACGAAACTACGACATCCACGACAGGGAGCTCTTGGCCGTTATCCGCGGTTTCAAAGCCTGGAGGCAGTACCTCCATGGCTCTCCCTTCCCCATCAAGGTCTTCTCCGACCACAAAAACTTGACATACTTCCGCCGTCCCCAAGATCTCAATCGGCGTCAAGCCCATTGGCTCCTTGACCTCGCGGACTACGATTACTCTATCACTCATGTTCCCGGTACCCAACTCGCTGGCCCGGACGCCCTCTCTCGCTGCCCTGATCTCCTTCCTTGTGACGATTCCGATAACATTGGAATCACCCTCCTCCCCGACGCTCTCTTCGTCCGCCTCATCGACTCCGCCCTATCCAACCACATCGCCTCGGCCTCGGCCTCCGACGACCTCATCCTCCACAAACTACAGGAGATTGATGGCTCCCTTCCCCCCACCTTCCGTTCTTGTCTCGCCGGCTGGCAATTCTCTGACGGCGTCCTCCAGTATCAGGGGCGCGTTTATGTTCCTCCCGACTGTGACCTTCGCCGCGCTGTCATCCAGCGTTCCCACGACCATGACTCTGCCGGTCACCCCGGCTACCTTAAAACCTGGCAACTCGTTGCCTCCGAATTCTGGTGGCCCGGTCTCGCCACGTTCGTCCGTTCCTACGTTCACGGATGCGCCGTATGCCAACGCAACAAGGCTAACATGCACCCCACCGTTCCCCCTCTCGTTCCTATCCCTTCCTCGTCTTCTCGCCCTTTCCAGCAGATCTCTTGCGATCTGATCACTGATCTCCCACTGTCTGGGGGATTTGACTCGTTATTGGTCGTGGTGGACCATGGCCTTACTAAGGGGGTAATTCTTTGCCCCACGAAGAAGACTATCACCGCCGAGGGCGTAGCAGCGCTCTTTTTCCACAAAGTTTACCTCCACTTCGGACTTTATGAGAAAGTCATCTCAGATCGCAGCCCACAGTTCGCCTCCGCCTTCGCCAAAGAACTTGGCAGACTTCTCAACTACGATCTTTCCCTCTCCACAGCGTACCACCCACAGACTGACAGCGAAACCGAACGCGTCAACCAAGAGATTGAAACTTATCTCCGCATTTACTGCGGGGACCACCCTTCTACCTGGTCTGATCACATCTCTCACACCGAATTTACTCATAATCACCGCCCTCACTCCGTCACCGGCAAGTCCCCATTTTACCTCATGATGGGATATGAACCCCATGCCCTTCCCACGGTGATCGCCGAAACCAATATCCCCGCCGTCGAAACCCGTCTCAAAGAACTCTCCGCTCTACGAGATGAAGCCCTCGCATCCCATGAACTTGCGCAACAAGTCATGACATCCAGGTCTAAGTCGAAATTCGTACCCTTTGAGAAAGGACAGCGAGTTTGGCTGGAGGCCAGAAATCTTAATAGGTCCGTCCAAGATCCGAAGTTCGCAGCAAAACGAGAAGGTCCCTTCGTTATCTCTGATGTCATCTCCCCCGTTTCCTATCGCCTCTGACTCCCACGAACGTGGAAGATCCACAACACATTCCACGCTTCTCTGTTATCGCCCTATCGCGAAAACGACGTACACAGCCCGAACTTCCCCACACCGCCCCCGGATCTTGTCGAAGGACAAGAAGAATATGAAATAGAATGTATCATATGGCATCGTGGAATGCCGTTGGCCCGACAATACCTGATCCAATGGAAAGGATACTCCACCGAAGAAGAATCTTGGGAATCTGAGCGGAACTTGAAACATTCATCGGAGTTACTAGACGACTATAAAAGACGACACCCTCGCACCTTCTCTCTTGCATCCGCTCGCCCACCACGCTGCGCATAAATCCTCTCCACCTTCTCCTCATGGCTATTGAATTCACCAATGTCGACACCCCTGCAGCCGCACCCGCCACCAACCCCAGCAC
>JBBPTX010000438.1:0-25497 GCA_038094595.1 Pulveroboletus aff. annulatus
ACGCAAGTACCCCGCACCCCCCACCGGCCACGAGCTCATGGCCCTCTTCCCCCCCGCACCCCCCGCCAGCTTCCCCGAGATGAGACCCGGCCCCACCAGCGGCTTTTTCCAGCGCCAGGAGCGTGCGTTTTTCGCACAGGCGGGCAAGGAGATCGTCCGTGTCCGCGTCGAAATCGACGTGCCACCCCCCACCGACCCCACCAAAACAGCACGGACGTGGACCCATCCCCCCACCGACCCTGTTCCCAAACCACCACCACCACCACCACCACCACCCCGTCCCGCCTTTCCTGCCTCGCCGCACGAACTGCCCCCCCATCTCCACGAGCCACCAAAAGGCGAGTTTCAGCCACCGGAAGAGTACCGTGAGGAGACGGACGAGGCATGGCGTCGACCCACGCCCTATGCGGACCGTCGACGTGCCGGCAAACACACCCGCCGTGTGATCGTCCGAACCTGACGCGGTGAGCCCCACCGTCCGTCTCGCGTCGCCGTCCTGATACGCGTCTCCAGCATGTTATATTATATACCACCCACTTGTATTACCATCACGACCTTTTTCTTTCTTCTTCTTCTTCTTCTTCTTTACATCACGACCGGGGTGATCACATATAAAATAATATATATATATGATCGAGATTGCACGAAATACATCCGTAGGCACATTGAAGAGTCGGATCCGGGCACGGCATCACCCGCGTATCGCTTGATCTCGCACCATCATGGTCAGTTTTGCACCCCCACGGCAAGCCCGTCTGACACACACACGACCAGTCCAGATCCACCAAGGATGTCCTGGCAGACTTTTGCACCGTCACCGGCGCATCGCAAGTGTTTTATGCGTGTCGTCTATCCTTGCTGATCACCTCCTAGTCTCAAGGACGCCAAACGCTACCTCGACAAGCACAAGCGACTCGACATGGCCGTCGATGCCTTTTTCCAAGACGGCGGGAGTCGTGGCACACCGTCGACCAGCAAGTTGACCTCGCTCTTTGACAAGTACAAAGGTAGCATTGCGATCGTCGCACGCTGCCCCGCTGATGCCGTCCAGATCCAGACGGCGACCTCATCTCTACCCACGGCACCGTCCAGTTCTTTACCGACCTCGGGTTCAGACCGGACGACGACGATGACGACGACGACGACGACGACACCCCCAAGTTGCTCGTGCTGGCCTATGAACTGCAGTCACCCCGATTGGGCGAGTGGACCAAGCGGGGGTGGTTGGATGGCTGGAAGAACATGGGGTCAGCCTCGATTCCGCCGGTCATCTCGGCGCTATTGACAAGGACCCGCGCAGGTGTGATTCGATCGACGGGATGAAGCACGGCCTCTCACGTTTGCAAGACAAGCTGGCCTCGGATCCGTCCTACTTCCGCAGCGTGTACAACTATACGTTTCATTTTGCACGTGCAGACGGTCAGCGCAGTCTCGGTGCGTCCATGCCGGGCACGCGCGCGCGTGTGTGTGGTACTAACGGGGATGCAGCCAAGGACACGGCGCTCGCGTACTGGAAGTCGCTGCTCTACTTTGGCGTGGGCCAGGAGGCGCTCAAACACGACGACGATCTGAATCCAGCACAGGGATGGGCACGGAAACACACGGACATGTGGCTAGACTATATAAAGGCGCGAGACGACGTCGCGGTGAGCAAGGATACCTGGCAGATGGTGTGCACCGTGCATGCTTGGCGTGTGTGTGCTGACAAGAGGACAGCTCCCAGACTTTATCCGTTCGTTTGACGGCGATTTTGACAAGCACGACGACCAAGGTAATCCCATGTGCACGCGAGACACGGTCGCTCACGCCGTTTGCAGCTGCCTGGCCGACCATCATCGACCTCTTTGTCGAGTGGGCGAAAAAGAGGCACTAGATGGTAGTAGATAGCGACGGGAGAAACGACGATGCCTTGATGACCGAACACTGTGTCGAAGCGGCGATGGCAGCCAGGATGCGTGGCGCATCGCTTGGATCCGGTTGAGCTGCGAAACGAGCAGTAGAATGAGCACGTACGCGGGGCTGACCCGAATGACCGAATCGGACCCGTGCACGAACAAGACGTCCATGTACGTGCCCGCGACGACGAGCCCAGACATGTCCAAGAGGGCGTCCTGGATGGCTTTCCGGACACGCAGGGCATCTGCACCGTGCGACGCGAGGGCCAGCCGTATGTAATGGTGGGCCATGTTCAAGAGGGGACTTAGGTAATCCAGCATCCTCATGCCAGCCTGTGGTGTCGTCGACGAGGTCCGTGCGCGACCCCAACCCTGGGCTGTTCGCAAGTTTGCAGTCGGTCTGACCGTGCTCATCGTTGGCTATGCGACGTACGTCTATGCCGCGCGGTTCTGCCGGGACATGATTGTCGAGAACAGCCGTGCGCTCGGCAGTCGGGCTACGGGAGGTGTGTCGCGGTGTGCTCGTTTGGTCGTGCGTTGACGTGACGCTTGCCAGTCGCCTTTTTGGTCGTCTATGCGCTCCTGTTGTGCATCCTGTCCTGGTGCCATGTCATGGTACGCCCGTCTTTTGAATTCCCCTTTTTTTTCAACGTGCGCAGGTGACCACCACGTCCCCCGGCGATGCACGCCTGGTCAGTTGGCGCGTCCATGTTTGGTGCCCACGCTCACGCCGGGCAACGACAGTATACCGCGAAAACGACGACACCGGGCCATGACAGACCAGCGTATGAGCTTACCGCGCCTCCCACGGTGGATCCCGCCCACACTCGGTCGTCGCTTGGCGGGGCATCCCAGCGCTCGATCGCGGGGTCTGCCAAGCCCTTGTCGTCCCGCACACTCGAAGAGGCGCGTGGCTCAGGGGGCCCGGATGCGGATTCATCGGGGCCACCTCGTCCGCCGCCGATGTTCACGCGGCGACCCACAACGACCCCTGTGCTTCTTCCGGAATACCGTTATTGCAGTCGGTGCCAGATCGTCAAGCCATCGAGGGCACATCATTGCAGAGCATGTGGGATGGTGCGTTGCGCTCTTGTTCCTGGGTGTGCATCCCTGATGCCGGTCCAGTGTGTCCTCAAGTACGACCATCATTGTCCTTGTGAGTGCCTTTATTGGGAACGTGGCCCATTCAGCTCCGTTTTCAGGGATCGGACAATGTGTGGGTGCGTTTAACCAAAAGGTGTGTGTGCATCTGATGCATGCGTGTCGTCATGCAATCCTTGACTCGAGTTTTTTATCCACATGCTGGCGTGGGCGAGCGTGTTCTGTTTATGGACGTTTTCGACGCTTCTAGGTCTCAATGTGAAGCCACGCACACCTCGCACCGCACGCGATCCGCAACAGATTGTCGTCATTGCCCTGTTCGTGCCTTGCGCCGTGGTGATCCGTGACTGACCCACACCTCCAGGGCTGGCCTGTTTTCGCTCTTTTGCGTGCTCATACTGGTCGTGCAAGTGCATCTGATTCTGCTGAACCAGACGACGGTCGAGTCGCTCAGTTTCAAGTCGATGCGGGAGCGCGAACAAGCACTCGTGTCGCAGATGCACCCGTGGCATCACTTTGGGTGCGTCCCACGCGCTGCTTATCTAACCCGTGCGCTCATGGGCGTGGGACAGCGCCAAGCGGGAGACCCGGCAACGGTGGGACAGGGAGTGGGGCCGGGTCGGGATCGAGGGGAATTTGTGGTGGCTGGGGGACCGGCGGGCGAATTGGGTAGCCGTGATGGGCGAGAACGTGTGGGCGTGGTGTCGTGCGTGCCTTTATTCTTTTTTTTTTTTTCCCTCTATACATCACCTTGCCAGTGCCTGTTGGGCGGCATGTTGGCGACGGGATCCACTATCCAACGAACCCGAGGTTTGATGGGGCTGGGCGGTGGCAGAGGCGGCAAGAGTGGCCTGTGGATCTACAGTGATGTATACATTATGGTGGATGACCGGGTCATACCGGCTGATGGGCGGGCGGAACTTGCACCCTTTAAGTAGCCCCGTCTGTACCCCCGCTGACTCATTGCACAATGGCCCCCACGACCAACGGCACGCACAAGCAACGACACAGCGAGCGACTCTCCTCGGCACATCTCATCCAGATGGAGTACGACTACAGCGCCCACAAGTACGTCTGGTTCTGGGCCACCGCCGGCAACAGCCTGACGAATCGTATTATTCCCTCTCAGTTACCACCCGCTCCCGGTCGTGTTCGATACCGCAAAAGGCGTCCGGTGCGACCTTTTCGCCACTGGATGGACTAGGCTAATCGTCTGCCAGCGTGTGGGATCCCGAAGGCAACGAGTACATTGACATGCTCTCGGCCTATTCGTGCGTGTCTCTCGTGTGTCGTCGGTCACACACTCACACATGTCCCTCGTTTAGCGCGGTCAACCAGGTCCGTCGCCTGCGCGCTCGGAGACGGCTGCTCACACGGTCATCATTAGGGCCACTGTCACCCAAAGATCGTCGCCACCCTCGTCGAGCAAGCCCAGAAACTCACCCTGTCCTCGCGTGCGTTTTACAATGCCGTCTTTCCCCGCTTTGCCAGGCAGATCAAGGAGACGTTTGGCTATGACCGGGTGCTCCCGATGAACACCGGTGCCGAGGCGGTCGAGACCGCACTCAAACTCGCACGCAAGTGGGCGTATGAGACCAAGGGGGTGGCGTTGGGGAGGGCGGTCGTGCTCAGTGCGGCTGGGAATTTCCACGGACGGACGTTGGGCGTGATCAGGTGCGATAACAATATGAGCCGTGTGACATGACCCGTTGATGCTTGATGCCATCCGCGTTCTCTTCTCGGTTCAGTATGAGCACGGATCCAGAGAGTCGGGATGGCTTTGGACCTTACCTCACGGGGGTAGGGCCCACGTACAAGGATCAGGACGGGACGGTCCAGACCATTCGGTATGGGTATATCGACGACGTCAGGCGTGCGTTGGATTGTTTTGGAGATGACGTTGCGGCGTTTTTGTTGGAACCTATTCAGGGTGAAGCGGGGTACGCGCCCTTGCATCCTGTAGTGCGCTTGCTGATCGTGCGCAGTATCGTCGTGCCACCCGAGGGGTATCTTGGCGCGGTGCGCACACTGTGCACGGAGCGGAACGTGTTGCTCATCTGCGATGAAATTCAAACGGTGCGTTTATCTGCACGTCCAGGCACGCGCACATGTCAACGTAGGGGATGCATTAGGGACTGGCGCGGACCGGCAAGATGCTCTGTTGTGAGCACGAAGGCATCCGACCCGATATCGTGTTGTTGGGCAAGGCGCTTTCCGGTGGCGGTCCGTCGTGCATTGTGTGTGGTGCCGCATCGCGCGATCTCTGACGCGACTTGACAGTGTATCCGGTGTCTGCGGTACTTGCCGATCGGGCTATCATGGATTGTATCGGGCCTGGACAGCACGGGAGTACATATGGCGGGTGAGCATGCGAGACATGACGTCGCTGTTTTTAACGCGTGGATCATGGTCATGATGTGTATAGGAACCCATTGGGATGTGCGGTCGCCATGACGGCCTTGAATGTGATTCAAGAAGAGCGATTGGCAGACAGAGCCGAACGGTTGGGACGGGTGTTCCGGGAGCGGATGAGGGCGCTTGGAGAGCGGTCCCCGTTGATCAAGGAGGTGCGCGGCAAGGGGTTGTTGAACGCGGTGGTGATGGACGAGTCGGCGAGTAGCAAGGGGCATTCGGCGTGGCAGTTTTGTCTGTTGTTGAAGAGCCGGGGCGTGCTTGCCAAGCCGACGCATGTCAACATGTGAGTGGATGGCGTTGGTGTGAAACTTGACTGACGGGGTGGTCAGCATTCGGTTTGCCCCGCCGTTGGTGATCACGGAGGAGGAGCTGGAGACGGCGATAAAGAGGATTGAAGAGTGTGTGGATGATTTTGACAAGGTGGGTTGGTGTGCGCTCAGACGTCGCGTTGCTGAATCCCCCTTTGTAGCTCGAGGAGATTCCGGGCGAGGTCGAGAGCGAGAAGGGCTACAAGGATACGCTCGACAACTGATTGCCCTGGACCTTTCCAAGATTATTCCTCACTTGTGCATCAGCACGGACGACGACAAGTTTGTTACAAGATCCACATAATCTATCTACGAGTCTGCTAAGTCTCTTGTGCATGTGGTCGTATACTAGCTTGTATAATATGTGACATGTATGCATGCGATTGTAAGACACCTCGTAGGGACGACTTTTAGCACAAAAAAAGACGTCCGAAAAAAATGCCTAGGACGTCATTCTTCCCTGACATTAGCAACTCGTCGTTTGATGGCACAGTCAAACGATGAGTGAATAAAAAGGGTACGAAGAAAGTCCCGCTCGAACGAGTCGCATTTGGATTCAGTGATGGTAGTTTGAGTCGAAGAGCGTTCGCAACTCGTTTGACTTTTTTTTTCTTTTACGTAAAATAAAAACACGTTGAATGGACCTCTGACAGGCCGGTCCGCCTCGTTTCTGTCCCGTACGATGGTGTTGGCAAGTCCCCAGGGGTTGCGCCAGCGGAGACTCTCAGATTCAGCGCGGACACCCAACCAAGCCAACGGCATCCACGTCGTCGATGACCGAGCCGACAAACGCGGCATCCAGCGAGAGGAGGTCGTGTGGGGCAAGACGCCCAGCGGTGAAGGTACGTCGACGAGCCGCCTTTTTATATGCCTGTGCTAAATATGTCGTTGACTAGTGTTTCGCGTCCCCACGACACACGACGTCCTCACGCTCTTCCACCCGGCCTACCCCAAGAGTCATCTCGACATCGTCAACCTCTCTCTCCTCGGTGTTCAGCTCGTGCTGTTTTGGCTCTTGCCTCGGTCTGCTTCCCGGGTCTTCTTTTTGCTGTATTTTGCGTTTTGGAGGGGTGCGTATGATGCGGGGTTGGGATGGGTCTTGACGAAGCAGAGCAAGAGAAAGTGGATCGTGCGCGAGATTCAGCGGTTGGGGTGGCTAGACCCCGACCGGAAACCTGCCATGCGACACTGGATTCGTGCCCAACTCGCCGGAAAGATGGGCAAAGATTACTCGTTTGACGTGCGTCCGTCTGAAGCGCGTCGTCTCGGATTGCTCATCGTGTGTGTGTGCGTGTGTGTGTCTAGGAACTGCCGCTGGAGTACAATACGTGGCTGTTGTTTCGACAGCTGGTGGATGTGATTTTGCTCAAGTGCGTGGCGTGTTGTGGTGGGTTGGGCGTGTGTTGACCCGCGCAGCGATTTCCTGGCGTATTGCTTGTTCGCGTTTTCTTGCTTTCGGGTTCCTACAGGACTGTCGTTCACGGTTCACGTCATGCGGTGAGTGGCGGTATGTGACGTCTGTTCACTACTGACACCCTGCTGAGCTGGATCGGTGGTGTGGCGCTGATCGTGTTCAATCTGTGGGTCAAGACGGAAGCGCATGGCGTTGTGAAGGATTATGGTTGGTATTGGGGTGATGTCTTTTTCCAGCGCGGCAACCTGGTCTTTGATGGCGTGTTCGAGCTGGCACCACATCCCATGTACTCTGTCGGTACGTCTGCGTAGTTGTTTTCACGTGATACTTTCATATCGGTCCCGTTCAGGCTATGCGGGCTACTATGGCCTGTCGTTGATCGTGGGCAGCTATCCCGTGCTGTTTGTCAGTCTTGCCGCCCACGCGGCTCAGTTTGCTTTCCTGGTCTTTTTCGAGAACCCGCGTACGTCTCTTGACATGTTTTAGATGACGCTCGTTGACGCCACCTTAGACATCGAGCGCATGTATGGGAAACGTCAGCCGATTGCTGTTCGTAAACCTGTCGCCCCAACCGGTTCCCGCAAGCGAAATGGTGCACTGCCAACAACCCCTCTCCAAGATTGTGCGGACGGACTTTCGACGCCACCTGCAACTGAAGGAGAGACTGCTTCCGAGACCGATCTTGAGACGGAAGGGGAGACGGATGATACACTGACCCGAAAGCCGAACAAGAATCGCCGCGCAAAGCGCTTGAGCGACCAGTCGCTCGACCGATCTGTAGTGCGGCAGCCAGTGTCAGAGCATGATCTGTATCACAAGTATTTCAGACGTGACGTCGTTGGACTTCATAACATTGACCTTTTACGGTAGGATGCTCGTCCGAGTCCAAAGAGTTCGCTCAACCGAATTCGTTTATGCCTCAGGTCTTCTGATGCAATGTTGGTGCTGCTGATAGTCTACATATTGGTCGCGTCCTGTCTTCCGATCATGTCGCATCGTGCGACGTTGGTCTTGCATTTTGCGCATGCGTCTGCTTGGTGTATTTTCCATAGCGTTGGTTTGGGGCTCCTTCTCCGGGCGCAAAGCCAGTCCAAATTCCTCGTTCGCCATTTTCTCAAGAACTATCCTTATCCTGTCAACGATAAGGGTGACTCCGCAGTGCAGGAGGCATTCACGAATTGGAAATCGTTATATAACATGAGCATGTGCATGACCTATAGTATGTCCTTCCTCCATTCCAGGTCTGTCCTTGCGCCTCATATATATCTCCTTATAGTATCCCTCGTCGGCCTCGCCTGGAAGACGTATGAGTTCCCGAAATCGTGGACGGAAGGAGATGATCTATTGTGTCATACGCTTGGAGCGGTACGCCGTCCCGCTTATTCGTGCCGCTTTTGCTGATTTCGTATAGTTATTAATTGGCCTTCATGTCTGGGCGGCCATGGAGTCTTATGAAGTTCTTGGCGTTTTTGGTATGTATTTCAGTTCCATAAGAAAACGTGTTCATTCGGTACGTTTAGGTTGGTTCTATGGAGATTTCTTTGCAGAAGACTTTCCGGCGCATCTAGAATACACTGGCATCTTCCGGTGAGATTTTTGGGCCCGTTACAGAACAACGCAATAAATCGAGATGGCATAGGTATCTTGACAATCCCGAACTCGTGAGTGGCGCCGCGTTCCTCGGCCTCGCGCTTATCAGCGCAAGCAAACTCGTGGGCCTCCTTGCGGTCCTGAGATTCTTCGCACACTGGTGGTTTTTGCACAATGTCGAGACGTAAGTCCGACGTTGTCGCTCGTCCCCTGACTGTTGACATGACGTATGGCGACAGCCCTCATATGCGGAAATTGTACGGAAATAGTCTCCGCAAGGAAGCAGGTTTCGTCAAGGTGATCAAGAATGTCGCAAGCAAGAACGCGCGCCTTTTGGAGTCCCGTGCTGGGCGGCATGCACCTGAGATCAGGCGGGTCGCCAAGGAAGTCAAGGGGACGTTTGATAAGGTGTTTGAGGAAACTGCGGACGTCGTGGAAGAATTTTTGGCCAAGTGTAGGTTTGACGGACTGCCCCCCTCGGTGATATTCTGAACAGGGTCCTAGCCAAACCAAAGATTTCCGAAGTCGTGCAAGAAACCAAGGTGCTTTTACAGCAATCGCGTGAACGGTTGGTCATAACGTGAGCCGTCATCTTTCACTGCCTCCGACGATGACACAACTTTTTTCGCTCCCTGATAGGCGGGTTGCGAGCGACTTGTCGTCTTACGATACCGCCAAATACAAGGCCTTGGTTTCTCCAAGTAAATCTGGCAATGCACGATTCCACCTTGGGGAACCTATCCACGTCAAATGGGAAGTACCTCAGCGCCACTCTCGCCGTGACTGGATTGGCATCTACAGGGTACGCCTTTTTTTTCCCTTTCCCTGACACGACCGGTTAATCGATGAGGGAACACTAAATAGGTTGGTGCGAACAAGTCGACGTTGATTACGAAGGTAACGGCAAATGGACATTGGGTTCCTGTTTACGACGAAGAGTGGGATGGTGATGTGCCTCTCTACAACACGTGTGGGACCTCGAGGAGCTCGGAAGCACAAACCGGGACCGCTGTCTTCCAGGGTCCGACCCTTCCATGGAACGTCGGTCGCTATGAGGTGTGTATCTTCTTGGGTTGCCACGGTTCGTCAAACGACTGACGTTTGTACGTTCCTGTGAACGCTAGGTTCGGTATCACCACGATGGCAAGCACAATGTCCTCGGAATTGATGGTCCCTTGGAGATTTACGGTGTGTTTAGACCAGCTAGTGGCGGGGTCGAACTAAAAAAATTGTCTTTGGGGTGATGCCGACAACCAAGTCAACAAGCCGACATGCCTCGATTTTACGTCCATCAGGAACTGTCTCGTTGACATCATCCCGCTTTGCCTGGACAACGACCCACGATTAATTCCCCTCTCATGTGGCGGCACGCGCGATCCGAACGCGGAGAACGAGGGTGACGACACACAGGATCCAGACGACTTTCGATTCTGGTCGGAACGACAAGCGAAATGGATTTGCACCGCGATCGAGCAGGCGTTTGATGTCGAGTATGTGCCCGAGGTGATCGTGGCAGACGCCAACTTGACGCGGTTAGCGAATCGGATTCTGGTGTCGAAACAATTGTTGGTGTCGTAGCGCCTTGCCCTCTCAGCTTTACCCACTTTCCTCCGCTTCTCCTTGGGGTTGGGTTAACGATGGAGCTGGTGGTTTTTTTTTTGTATGCCCTCTTTACGCTAATCCTGATGGGGTCTTTACTCTGGGAAACAGTTCAAGACTCGAGATAAATATATCGTCGTGAAAAGAGGGCCCTCTCTTGGATCGATTTACATAAACTTGTTGGATGTGAACAACGTGGTGCTTGATTTATGTGATATCGATATCGATACCGGTGACTTCGTGCAAGAACCGCTCCTCCGAGCCTCATTTCGACGTGGAAATGACCCCTACCGTCGATGTGCCGTCCAATACATGCCACAACCCATTGTTTCAAACGGATTTATATCAGTGTATACTAGACTGCCTTGCTCCGCCAGACACCCGTTTTGATCATGAACCACTTGAAGACTTGAAAGGGACACGTCCAACATTGTTTGCCCTGGCTCAAGCCTGTCGTGCGCTCTCCCAACTCTCCCTCGATCGTCTGTGGAACACGTTGGAATCGCTCAAACCTCTTGTTCGATGTTTTGCTCCAGTAGCAAACGAGGAAAGAGCCAAGGTATGTATCAGTTGATTTCTTCCGGCTGGTATTATTCAACCCCGGTTTCGGTGATGCTACGATAGACACCTCCATCCCCGAGCGAATGGGCCATCATTCACCGATACTCACATCGCATCAGGGAACTTTCAGTCAATGCCCGTGACCAAGTTTCTCTTTCCTTTTTGCGGTCCACCAGCATCATTCTCTCGCCGCTCGTACCAAACTTGAGGTTGCTCCACTGGTGCATGCACTACGGGCCTCCGCAACCACCTCTTTCCCTTTTGCTTATCCAGCGTTTGCTCAGCCCGTCGCTCGTTGACCTTTTTCTTGGTATATCCGATGCGGATGATGCAACATTGCATTCATTCCTCACAAACTATCCCGTCCTTTGCCCAAATGTGAAGTACCTCTCCGTCCTCTATGAAGATTGCGACGTTTCAAGAACGGGATTTATCCTTCCGTCTATCTCGCTTCATGATCACCTCGAAGAACTTGAGGTCAACGACCCTTTTCCCGTCGAAAATGATTATGCCTTGCTTCCCATCGCTCGGCTCCTCAAACTCAAATACTGCAATCTTGTTCTTGATCCCAGAAAACGCCTCCTTCCGAAACCGTACCGACTTCCTGATTTCATTCCATTTCGCAACGTCGAAGATTTGGATTTGACGCTATCCAACCTCGCATTTGCCACGTCCCTCTTACGAACTGAGGACCAGGTATTTCAAACCATTGTGCTCAACGTTTACACCCATCCAACCACTGTGGATTTGTACTCTTTCTTCGAAGCGCTGTCCTCTCCGCAGCGTGTTCAGTCCCTCCGGTCAGTTTTTCTCGGCGTTGTGTCAACACACACATGGCCCCCAACTCAGTCGGTCATCGATGCCGAAACCCTTCATCCTCTCACTCGCCTACAAAACCTTCAAGAACTAGAAGTAGATACGAGCTATTGGATTGCAATGGATGATAGCGACTTGGTGTCTTTGGCTCGAAATTGGCCTCGACTCCAGTCCCTCGATCTGACTTGGAGGAATCATCAAACAGCACTCCCCTGGCAATGGATCAAATACGTCACTTTCAAGGGGTTGCTTTCGCTTCTCAAGCGCTGTCCGAATCTCACTCATCTTGCTCTGCCTTTGGACGCAAGGGAGGTTTCGACGGCAGTCGATACAGAGTGGGAGGAGGTCGTTTGCAATCCTCGCCTCGAAGAACTCGCCTTTCACGACTCCCCGATCATCGATGTGCGTTCGGTGGAGGAAATCCTCCATCGCCATTTCCCGACTGTCACAAGCGTGCATGCTTGGTTTAATTCATCACGGACGGCCCGCGAGGCGTGGTCATGCTGGTCTTTGTGGGCTGAGGTGAACAAATATCTCGAGCACAGGCATCAATCCGAGTCTGGCAAGCCCGAAACCGTATGCCCATCATGATACCCGTGATGAGGTGGGTGTGCAATCACAGGTAACAAACGGTTGCCGATACGATATAGCTATGCCCCGCTTCATCTTTTGCGCAATAACGTGACCCTGCTTTCAGACACTGGGATTTCCTTGCTGGTTACTGGGTACTTTGGTTGCGTTTGATTTATGTGACATCGTGCGGCCACTGGCAGAGCTGGAGTCTGCCGGAGTCTTCAAGTTACAGCTTTCGTTTTCAACTTGGACCATTGGCATGACTCCTAGTACCATCAACATGTCATTAAATACTACACGCAACCTTTGTTTCAGATGGATTTACTTCAGGGTATATTGAAGCCGAAGATACTAACTCTTGAATATGTCAATGGCATTCGGGACCGTGTAACTTTGCTTGCCCTAGCTCAAACCTGTCGTGCATTCTCGGAACTCCCTTGCAATTGATCGTCTGTGGGTCGAACAAGCTGGACTCGCTCAAACCTTTTGTTCGATGTTTTTCTACTATCACAAATAGGTGCGTATCAGTTGATTTCTTCCGAGCTGGTGTCATTCAACGGTCGACCGGTCCATGTTCAACCTGCGTCGTTGATAGATACCACCATCTCAGAGTGAATGGGCTACCATTCACCGATACTCGCATCACATCAGGGAATTTCCAGTCGATGCTCAGGTTTATGACCAAGTTTCCCTTTTATTTCTGCAGTTCACTTGCTAAAGCCTGTCATCGCTCGCGTCGAACTTGAGGGTGCTCCACTGGTTCATGTTTGGTGAGCCTGGGCAATCCACTACTTCCCTTTGTTCATCCAGCGCTTGCTCGGCCCCTCACTCGTTAACCTTTTTATCGGATTACACGATACGGATGATGCGATATTACATTCGTTCCTCATAAAACCCTTATAAACTATCCGATTCTTTGTCCAAATGTGAAATCCCTTTCCATCCTCCTTGAAGGCTGCGACGTATCACGAACTGGATTTGTTTTTCAATCCACTTCACTTCATGGTCAGCTCGAAGATCTATATGTTTGTGAGGATCCTCTCGACGACGACGATTCTGCAGGGATTCCACAGGCTCAAAAGGTGCAGACTGATGTTCACTCCCAAAGAATCAAGTCTTCCCCTAATCATACCGCCTGCCCGATATCATCTCGTTTCGCAAGGGGTTTCGCTTTTTACACACTGTCCGATTTTCCCTCCAAACCATCTCGTTTTGCCTTTGAATGCGAGCAAAGTTCCGGAAACATCCAATGCAGGGTGGGAGGGCTTCGTTTGCAGCCCTAGCACTAAAGCACTCAAATTTCATGATTATTCAATCTCTGATTCTCATCTGGTGGTCGAATTCCTCAACCGCTACTTCCCGTGTGTCGGGGACGTGCATGCTTACTTTAATTCAATATGGAGGGTGGAGACAGGGTTATATCGGTCCTTGTGGGGTGATGTGAATAGCCACCCCGCGGAGAAGCGTTATCTGAAGACCAAATGTGCAGGCCAAGTCACAACATAATTCTGTTCATCATCACCCTTATGGACCACATTGGACACTACACGTGCGTTTCGGGGTATGTCTGGCGTGCCGTCCTGTTCTCTGTATCTGACGTGTGTGCTCGTTCAGGTAGCGTTGATAGATTGTCAACGAAGGCCTGTTCTGGGAGACGGGTCGTCAGCATCATTCCACTCTCGACGCCCTCTTGGACCAGGTCGCTGTTCATGTGACATGTCAGTCAAAGTATTATAATTCATTGTCATGCCGCGGCGTACCTTGAACGTGATGTACGAAGAACAAGCAATGATCTAACTGCATTGCTTGATACAATTGTGCTATATATATTTTTCAGGATGGGTCAGTCCCGCAAGCCCAAATCTAACGAAAACTCATGGGAATACCTTATGGTCATGGCTAGTGTGGATATTGTCAGCTACGCCATGCATACGCGACAACTGAGGTCCTACATACCACAACTTGCAGTTATACCCACCATAGCTAGCGTGCGTTGAGTCGTGGGTAAAAAAATTAAAGAATAACGTTTCATACAAGTGGAATCGAGGAAGGCGGAAACCTATAGATGATGAATTAGCCTGTAACACCAGCAAGTAATGTAGTACACAGACTCCGTACCGTTGGTGGGATGGATACTATTGCCGCAATGACAAAATACCAGAGGCCTTGCGCCCGCAAACGCTCTTTCAGAGGGGACGTATGAGGTTGCTTTGACAATTTTATAATGGATAATATGAGGACAAGGAAGTCATAGCAAACAGCTAGAACGTATTGAATAAAAGGCGTTCCACCAAAAGCGTAATACAGTGACTCACTGGACACGAAGACTGTCGCAGTCATTGTAGGATACGCGACATAGGTAAAACAAGACCCATTGGAGCTATACGATCTAAGACTCAAAAAGTCTGATCAGAGTATGAAGTATAGGAACACTATAAAAGACAAATTCATACCTCCCGTCAACAAGGCCCAATGGCCCAATGCCGCAAGTGACAATATAATTCGAACGAGACGAGAACTATTCCACATCACCCATCTGCTACATGTGAGGGGCGGATAAATCAATGTATACTAACGACTTACGCGCGAATCATGAGGTTCGCCGAAGAAGCCACAACAGTAATGGCTCCTAACAACTGGGGTAAACATTCAGTTCAACTATAAGAATCTTTGTGCAATTCTGGTAGCCTCACTATGGTGGACGTCATCCCGGCTAAACTGACGGGATTAGCTTTAGAACATCAGTGACAGGAAACCGAAGACTGACGTCCACAAGCGAAAGGCACTGAGCATAATGGAATCGCACTGTGAATGTTGGGGGATTCCAGCTAATCATCAGTGTGGTACTTACAGTAAAAGGAGGGTGATCAAAAGGGACACTCGTCCAGCCACGTATGGGATCTTCGACAGAATTCTTTGGTGGAGCGGAGAAAATAAAAACCAAGTTGCTCACCAGCGGCCAGCGAAAGGGCAGCCGGCCAGTAACAATAGCATGTTCTATACCAATGGATCGGAAGTATTCCCACCTAGGCAAAGAATTGGATCAAGCATGCCTCCCTACTAACTTGAATTAAGGAAAACGTACCCATGAGCACCCAACTGTAAAAATACCACCTTCACATAGAGGTCGGCGAGAAGGGCTTCTACGTTTGGGTCCTGCAACGACAGAGCCATCATTCAAGCCTATCAAGTTGTTTGTTAGAGGTCGAGTACGACTGGGGTTGTTCGATCACACCGTGTAAGAGAACAGTGCTGGACCTGTACCAAGTATTTATCATTGCATTTAGGCCCCGCTACGAACGACAACGCCCGGTGAGCCGGGTTGCCAGTAAGTATCGCATGTTTCGGAATCAAAGAACCTCCAACTCAATTCATACTTGTGCGTTTCAACCTGCCTTCTTAGCCCCACTGCCTTCGGTTTTCCCTTCATGGAATTTCTAGTCGATCCAACTAAATGGGATTTTGACAAGGAGTGAGAATTAAGGTCACTGGTAAATGTTGTCCCGATCAAAACTCCAAAGTAAATTTTCGTCATTATGCCCAATTTAATCTGTTACAGACTCACAGTATGTGGTACATAGCAGGCGTTCGAGCCTCGTTGAGCGTAATTGCCAACCAGGGTCGAAAACCAATAGCAGGATGTCAGGTACCTCAGCATTTTCAAGGTCTTCCGAGTCTGAATGGTTGACTCGAAACAGGGCTGTCAGGCCATATTCGGCGGGTCGAACTGAACTTTCCCGACGTTCCTGACTCGAACCTCCACCATGTGATGCGCGTTCGTCCCTTCAATTCTCACGCTCCTCGGTGGTGCATATACCCACACCAATTTAAGATTTGTGCTGGGAGATCCCTGCAATCTAATTAGACTGTCTAAAATCACTGGCCCATCGCTGAAGCCGTGGGGGTTGCTTGGTGCAAAAATGCAATTTCAGAGGTCGTTGCGGCATAAGTGACAATCAGTTTACCTGAAAATTCCACCGGCACTTGGGAGGTCACATTCTGACCGTGCGCCAACCGAGCGACTGGCCAATGGCTAAATGTTTTCCCCCGTAGATGAACTGTAAACAGTCACTGTCCCTGAGCACACTGCCAGTAGCCAGATAGTGATGCTAAGTAAGCTGCGCCTTTCTTGAGTGATCCCACCGGGCGCACATCCTTCAGAGCCACGGTTGATCGATGATCGATATCGTTGTCTTCGTTGAGAAGTATCATTACATCCTCTCGGTTTCGCACATGAAGGAGCAGTATAATTGTCCATGTGAGAAATGCTCCATGTGTACAGAGAAGGGAGAGAAAATATTGCTGTCGGGAATGCGGAGTAATTGATGGCTAGAGGCGCCGAAGGAGTGTGTGGCTAGAGATGCTGGCCGGGTGCTTCCTTAGGTGGGACGAGTGTAGTCCAGGACAAATCCGGTCAGGAGAGCTCGTGCCACGGTGTGCCACAGACCCGAGGTGCAGCATGAGCCTGACACATGGAAGTGCACAATGCCAGGAGGAGAGAGAAAGGAAATGTACAGAACACAAAGCAAAGGCACAGCAACTAGGAAGCTAAGAGACTGTGTGAGAAGGGAAGCGCACAGCGATGCAGAAGAACAAGGGGTGAGGCAGAAAATCTACGATGCGTGCCACCAAGAAACGGGGAAGCACGAAATTTAAACCCACTTCTGCTAGGATGATATTATTTGCACACAACATTTGCCGTGAAGGCCGCGCTAAATTCGAACTGAGGCATCCCGGGGTCGCTTTCCATATCTGATTCTTGGAAAGGAACCCGGTAATTCAATTTGCTCTTTGTCACTGAGAGTCCGAATAAATCACTTTATATGTTTGCACGTAACTAATGCCCATCGACGCTGTCGCAGATATCGAGCTGGATCATATTGGGCACTACACGTGCGTTTCAGGGAATGTCTGGCGTGCTGTCCAGCCCGTCCTATTCTCTGTATCTGACGTGTGCGCTCGTCCAGGTAGGGTTGATAGATTATCGTCGAAGGCTCGTTCTGGGAGCTGGGTCGTCAGCATCACACGCTCGACGCCCTCTTGGACCAGGTCGCTGCTCATGTGACATGTCAGTCAAACCGTTATAATTTATTGTCATGTCGCGGCGTACCTTGAACATGATGCGCGAAGAAGTAGTGATCTAACTGCCTTACTTGATACAATTGTGCTGGATTTTTTTTCCAGACGGGTCAGTCCCGAAAGCCTGGGTCTAACGGAAACCCATGGGAATACCTAATTGTCATACCTAGTGCGATACTGTCAGCCATGTCATGCATACACAACAACCGAGGTCCAACATACCACAACTTGTAGTTATACCTATCATAGCTAGCGTGCGCTAAGTCACGGGTAAAAAAATTAGAGAAGAGGATTTCATACATGTGGAACCGAGGAAGACGGAGACCTATAGATGATGGATCAGCTTGCGATACCGGCAAGCAATGTAGCGTGCAGAGTCCGTACCACTGGTGGGATGGATGTCATTGCCGCAACAGCAAAATACCAGAGACCTTGCGTCCGCAAACGCTCTTTCAGGGGAGATGTATGAGGTTGTTTTGACAATTTTATAATGGACAATACGAGGACAAGGAAGTCATAACACACAGCTAAAGCATGTCAAATAGACAACATTCTACTATATAGTGACTCACTGGACACGAAGACTGTTACAGTCATCGTAGGATACGCGACGTGGGTAATACACATCCCATTGGATCTGTACGATCTAAGACTCACAAGGTCTGATCAGAGTATGGAGTATAGGAACACTATAAAGATAAATTCATACCTCCTGTCAACAAGGCCCAATGGCCCAATGCTGCGAGTGACAATATCATTCGAACGAGACGAGAATTACTCCACATCACCCATCTGCACTACTTGTGAGAGGAAGATAAATCAATGTATACTAACGACTTACGCGCGAATCATGAGGTTTGCCGAAGAAGCTACGACAGTGATGGCTCCTGATAGCTGTGGCAAACATTCAGTTTCAGCTTTGTGCAATTCTAGTAGTCTCACTATGGTGGACGTCATCCCGGCTAAACTGATGAGATTAGTTTGGGAACATCAACGACAGAAGCTGAGAACTGACGTCCGCAAGCGAAAGGCACTGGGCCAAATGGAATCGCACTGTGAATGTTGGGGGACTTCACCTGATCATCAGTGTGGTGCTTACAGTAAAAGGAGGGATATCAAAAGGGACATTCGTCCAACCACGTATGGGATCTTCAACAGATTCATTGGTAAAACTGAGAAAATAAAACACCAAGCTGCTCACCAGTGGCCAGCGGAAGGGCAGCCGCCCAGTAATAATAGCATATTCTATACCAATGGATCGGAAGTATTCCCACCTAGACAAAGAGTTTGATCAAACACACCTCCTTACTAACATGAATTAAAGAAAACGTACCCATAAGCGCCCAACTGTAAGAATACCACCCTCACATAGAGGTCGGCGAGAAGAGCCTTCACATTTGGGTCCTGCAACGACCGAGCCATCGTTCAGGCCTATCAAATTGTTTGTTGGAGATTATTCAGTCACGCCGTGTGAGAACAGCGCTGCACCTGCACCAAGTATTTATCTTAAACCTTACTACGAACGACACAGCCTAGTGAACCGGATTGCCGATGAGTATCGCGTGTTTCGGAATCAAAGAACCTCCAACTCAATTCATACTTGCGTGTTTCAACCCGCCTTCTTAGTTCTACCGCCGCCTTCGATTTTCCCTTCATGGAATTACTGGTCGACCCAACTAAATGGGATTTTGACAAGGGGTGAGAATTTAATAAGGTCACTCATAAACAAAACTCCAAAATAAATTTCCCGTCATTATGCCCAATTAAATTTGTCACGGACTCGCGGTGCATGGTGCTGCATGCACAGCAGGCATTTGAGCTTCATTGAGAGTAATTGGCAACCGAGATCGGAAACCAACCAGGCCCTCAGGCACTTCAGCATTTTCAAGGTCTCCTGAGTGGTTGAATCGGAACAGGGCCAAGTCAGGCTATATTCGACAGGTCGAACTTGAACTTTCCTGACGTTCCTGAAGCTCCACCATGTGATACGCGTTCGTCCCGTCAATTCTCACGCTCCTCGGTGGTGCATATACCCACACCAATTTAAGGTTCGTGCCAGGGGATCCCTGCAATGAAATTAGACCGTCGAAAATTATCGCTGGAGTTGTGGATGTTTGGTACGCAAATGCAAACTCAGAAGTCGTTGCGGCACGAGTGACAAATCAACTTGCCTGAAAAATCCACTTGGGAGATTACATTCTGGCCGGCACCAAGTCTCAACCGAGAGGCTGGCCAGCAGCTCAAGATTTTCCCTCGCAGATGAATTGTTGACACTGTCTGAGCACACTGGCCCACCAGACTGTAATGCTGGGTACTAAGCTGCCCCTCTTGAATAGTCCCGGTCAACGATGGTAAGGGATGTAATAATGCTTTCTCTGGAAATGCAGTGATGGTATCCATGTGTGGGATTCCTTCAAGGATGTTGATGAGTCCACGACTATGCGAACGTTGTCAATAAGTTTCCAATATCATATCATTCACAGGACTTAAGTGACTTCAGCAAGCCTCGATAGCAACCCGGCACTTAAGCATCACATCCTTCAGAGCTATGATAGATCTGGGTTGCCTCCATTGAGAGGTATCATTGTGTCCTCTCGTTTTCGCACACGAAGGCGCAGCATAGTAATTGTCCGTGTGCGAAAGGCTCCACGTGTATAGAACAGAGGAAGAAAATGTTGGCAATGTATAGTAATTGATGGTTGTGTAACGACGATGATTCGCGCGTCTTTCGGGTTAGAGGCGTCGAAGGAGTGTGCGGATGGATGCTAGAGACGTGCCCAGGTTCTTCCCTAGGCGGGGGAACCAGTATATGCCACAGGGACGGAGCGCGGGCCTAATGCACGGAAAAGCATGCCGCGAGGCGAGAGAAAGGGGTGCAGAGTACAAAGCAAACGTACAGCAACAGAATGGGAGTGGATAGCAGCGTGCCAAGGCTGGCACGATAGAGCGAAGTTCACGTGATCTGCACACAACTTTCGTCGCAAAGACCGCCGCGTTGAATTCGAAGTGCCAACTGCATGAGACGTCCCGGGTCAAAATTTCCGTATCTTGGAAAGCCCACTAACAATCCCACGCGTCCTGCCGTGTCAGGTCATGTCAGCCAGCCACTCGCCAGAGGACGGTGAGATCGTAGAGGCTGCTGATTCTAGCATCGAGGATTTAGAGCTTCCGTGCTCCCTACTAGCTAGTGGACATCCACAGCTTCTCGTAACGGACAGATAACCGCCAGAAGGAAGCACAGTTTGCAAATCATTACACGATACATTATCAAAACATCGTCCTGCACAATATCCAACTACTATAGCAGGGGTTTCCAAGCGCGATCATTCAGCCATGTCGTTGTTGCACCATGTTTTCTGATGTGTTGTTCAGTCGAATGCAAGATGAACTACCAATGTACACACCGACATCATCACAGGGAGCCTCAATGTGCTGCTGCAGGCCAGATCAACACTCGGCCTAGGACTGTTGAATAACAGAACAGTCCTCAAAGTATGACGAGGGTAGGATACTGGTGAGACTGTGTAAGACAATTTTTCCGTCCTCCCCACCGACCGCGATATACTTGTCGTCTGGCGAAAGCGCCATCGCATTCAAATGTTTGAGGTGCCAGTGTTCGCGAATAGGACCGAGCGGTGCGCCTGTAAGCGAATCCCAAAACGAGAGATGCTGGCCCATAAGGGAAGCGATGAATTTTCCATTGTTGGATAGGGCGATGGAGGTAAAGTGGCGGTCTGTCGAACCGGGA
The DNA here is from genome assembly GCA_038094595.1 of Pulveroboletus aff. annulatus. Taxonomy (NCBI): domain Eukaryota; kingdom Fungi; phylum Basidiomycota; class Agaricomycetes; order Boletales; family Boletaceae; genus Pulveroboletus; species Pulveroboletus aff. annulatus. The sequence goes on from JBBPTX010000438.1 coordinate 21,100, forward strand.
ACCATCCAGTGACCAAGGCAAACACTCGTGGCGGCGGACCATTTGTTGATTTGGGCATTTGTGGATAGGGAAAAGACCTGTTCGGAATCGTTCGACCAAACGATGGGGTTCGTCAAGGATGTTTCTGCGGGAATTTCTCTGAGTCGTTGGCCATTGTAGGAGTCGTAAATTCGGAGGGACGTGTACTCGCAGGTAGTGGCGATGTAGTCGCCATTCGGAGAGAATTTTACCGCCGTCGGGTGCGGTGTATGCTCAAGCGGACCGACAAGTCGTCTGCCGGACTCGATGTCCCAGATGTATACTTTCTTGTCCATCGCGCCTGTCGCGAATCGGGCCGATCCTGGTGAAATGTCGACTGCAAGCACCCATTTTGTGTGTTCGGTTACGGTAAGGACTCTTGATCGAGTGTTCCTGTCCCATACAATGGCCCGTTTGTCTTCAGCGCGGACGATCCACTTGCAATCCTTGGAGATAACGAGCGGCCCGAGACCAGTACCTGCTTGAATCGGTTCTTCAACTTGCATGGCGTCTTCGATGCGCCATGTTCTAATCGATCCATCTCCCCCACCACTCAGGAGGTGCTTTCCATCCTCCAAGAAAGTGAGGGCATATATGGACTCAAGATCCACGTTCTCAATCGTTCCTACGTCGCCTGAGCGAGGGTCACAAGTCAGCATCGAGGTATCGAGTAATCCGTACTCACTCATTGTTTTGATGTTGGTTTTCAGATCAGGTAGAGGTGCAAAGTCAAATGTGACTGCATCATGCCTCTGCATGCAAGCTTTTATAACTCAGGCCCATATGTCCACGGTCCACCCACCTGATTGTCCAAGCGTTTGACCTCGTGCCGTTTGATCTCTTTTATGCAACGTTCTGCCGTGATACAATGCAATATAGAATGGATCCAGCGCTGTCTCATTCGCGTGAACGACCAAGGTGATGGCACTAGCGCTTTAGCTTTGACCTTGGCATGAGGTGTAGTATTGCCCAGAAACTGGGGAGGAAATAGAACGTGCCGTCACCAGTCCTCGGATGGTCCATACTCTCAGATGCACTTTCCTTGTCCAAAATGCATGGACCTCCTCGTCGTTAGCCTGGTGCTCGGTCCTCAAAGCTCCAAGCTGTGGCCGCAGTGATCAAAGTTTAAGACCGAGGTGGCTATGTTCTGGAATATCTGTACAGCCAACATCATCCTTTGCCTTTGCCTGGGAACGAAGCATATCAGACCTCACAAGCTCTCAACGCCATCTCTCTACCTCTGCTGCTTCTGAGTTCTGTGAGTGGGTGTACGTTCATTCGTGTCTTCTGTATTTGCAAGTCACTAACAAATCCTTCTCAAATTCGGTTTTCGAATCCTCGTCCGACGTGTTCCACTTCTGCCTGAAGTCCCTTCCCCAGACTGCAAGGTGCGTGACCAATAGTACTCGGTTAATTCAGTTGCTCATTCTTCACCAGGTACCACTGGGATTTAACCAATGCTATTATGGATCACGGTAGTAACGCTCCCTATTTTCTCGGTCTGTTCCCCAAGTCCCACTCTACGGAATTGTGTCCTCCGACTCAGCCAATCCTTGTACTGGATGTGTGTCGTCCTGGCCTCAAAGCTGAGGTGCTCTTATGGTACTCGGCATCAGCTCACCACTACCAGTGGAATGAACATGCAGCTTTTGGCCGGCGCGAACTTGATTGAAGTCGACTTCGGTTTGAAGGAATATCGTGCTCTCTTTGGCGGTGAGCAGAAACACGAGTCTGTCCAAACACTGTCCACTCCTCAGCTAATTCGAATTTCAGTGTTCGCGCTCATAATCTCTCTTAGCTAGGCCAACTGTCTGACCTTACCGGTCTTTATGGTCAACCCAAGGATCTGGGTGCGGGTATATGCTGTGCCTATGCATGAGGATTAGACTATATGATAGGTAAAGCTAAGGACGGCTCGTCGTCTCGGCCACCAATGCTCCACTGTGGTCAATCTGTCGACAGACAGTGACAGCGGTGGTATAAACAGGAAGAGACGCCAGTGATGTCCTTGTCCAACGCAGCAACCTTCAAGTCGGGCTAATCTTTGGTTGCCGGCGTGTTCGAGATCGATGTATGTCTTGAATTCTTGGTCACTGTCATGAAATGCACTCATATCGGGCCCCTTGTATCATTGTGTGTTATACGGAATACTACGATCTGCCCGAGTTGGTCATGGGCGGCTGCCGTGTCATGTCAGTTCGCAGCCCACATCATTCAATTTGCTCTTTATCACCGGGAATCCGAATAAGTTACTTTACATGTTTGCACATAACTAATGCCCATCGACGCTGTCGCAGATATTAAACTGGATCACATTGGGCACTACACGTGCGTTTCAGGGTATGTCTAGTGTGCCGTGCCGTTCTCTGTATCTGACGTGTGCGCTTGTTCAGGTAGGGTCGATAGATTATCGTCGAAGGCTCGTTCTGGGAGCTGGGTCGTCAGCATCACATGCTCAGGGCTCTCTTGGACCAGGTCGCTGCTCATGTGACATGTAAGTCAAAGTAGTAGAATTTATTGTCACGCGGCGGCGTACCTTGAATGTGATGCGCGAAGGAGTAGTGATCTAACTGCCTTACTTGATACAATTGTGCTGGATTTTTTTTTCAGGATGGATCAGTCCCGGAAGCCTGGGTCTAATGGAAACCCATAGGAATACCTAATGGTCGTGGCTAGTGCGATACTGTCGGTCATGTCATGCATACACAACAACCGGGGTCCTACATACCACAACTTGTAGTTATACCTACCATAGCTAGCGTGCGTTGAGTCACGGGTAAAAAATTAGAGAAGAAGATTTCATACATGTGGAATAGAGGAAGACAGAGACCTGTACATGATGAATCAGCCTGCGATACCAGCAAGCAATGTAGTGTGCAGAGTCCGTACCGTTGGTGGGATGGATACTATTGCCACAACGGCAAAATACCAGAGACCTTGGGCCCACAAACGCTCTTTCAGAGGAGATGTACGAGGTTGTTTTGACAATTTTACAATAGACAATACGAGAACGAGGAAGTCATAGCACACGGCTGGATCATGTCAAATAAACGGCATTCTACTATATAGTGACTCACTGGACACGAAGACTGTTGCAGTCATTGTAGGATACGCGATATGGGTAACACAAATCCCATCGGATCTGTACGATCTAAGACCTACAAGGTCTGATCAGAGTATGGAGTATAGGAACACTATAAAGACAAATTCATACCTCCTGTCAACAAGGCCCAATGGCCCAATGCCGCAAGTAACAATATCATTCGAACGAGACGAGAATTACTCCACATCACCCATCTGCATTACTTGTGAGAGGGAGATAAATCAATGTATACTAACGACTTACGTGCGAATCATGAGGTTTGCCGAAGAAGCTACGACAGTAATGGTTCCTGATAACTGTGGTAAACATTCAATTTCAACAGGAAGGGATCTTTGCGCAACTCTAGTGGCCTCACCATGGAGGACGTCATCCCGGCTAAACTGATAGGATTAGCTTGGGAACATCAATGACAGAAGCTGAGAACTGACGTCCGCAAGCGAAGGGAACTGGGCCTAATTGAATCGCACTGCGAATGTTGGGGCACTCCGCCTGGTCATCAGTGTGGTACTTACAGTAAAAGGAGGGCTATCAATTGGGACATTCGACCAACCACGTATGGGATCTTCAGCGGAATTCATTGGTGAAACGGAGAAAATAAAAACAAGCTGCTCACCAGCGGCCAGCGGAAGGGCAGTCGGCCAGTAACAATAGCATATTCTATACCAATGGATCGAAAGTATTCCCACCTAGACAAAGAGTTTGATCAAGCATGCCTCCCTACTAACACGAATTAAAGAAACGTACCCATAAGCACCCAGCTGTAAAAATGTCACCTTCGCATAGAGGTCGGCGAGAAGAGCTTCTACGTTTGGGTCCTGCAACGACAGAGCCATTGTTCAAGCCTAACAAGTTGCTTGTTAGAGATCGAGTACGACGTTGTACAGTCACGCCGTGTGAGAACAGTGCTGCACCTGCACCGAGTTACCTCGCTTGGCAAGGTATCTCCAACTCATCATGATAATCGTGGCAAGCCAACTCACCACGGATCCATCCTTTTTTGGCGCGCGGCGTCTCCAACTCACCACGGAAACTCCTTCCGCTCAAATACTAGTAATAAACAGCGTCAAGCAAGGTTTCAGCCAACGCACACTCCTTCGGCACCTCTAACCCGAAAGACACGTGAATCAACGTCGTTACACAGCCATCAATTATTCCCGCTAAGGTACTTAGTGGGTTTCTAAGGGGGCGAACGCTTAGTGAATCCCTACTGGCGGTGGATCGTGAATCTTTGTGTGTTTATGTATTTATATTTATCTTGTCTTCCGATTGGGCGTTAT
>JBBPTX010000439.1:0-25436 GCA_038094595.1 Pulveroboletus aff. annulatus
GTACTTATTAATCTCCGTTACAGGCTGACTCCTCATGTCGATCATGTTGGGCCTAGGGGATGGACTTATGTAGATACATATCTAGATTGGTACACAACATGTATCTACACATAGAACAGTATATAAAGCGAGACAGGACGAAGCTCAGTCTTCAGTCTAGTTCTCTTGATCTCCTCCTACAAGTAGTACCTAAGAAATACTCCTCTCGACGCCTAGTATCCAAGTGGTTGCCTACAAAGACTTGTAGATGCAACACTAGAACTAGACTGTCCATAACCTTCGTACCCAACCACTTGAACCAGCAGACGCGTACTAAGCCTCCCACTTCGCTACCAAAGGCTCTAAGCAAGTGAGCACGTTCTTAGGGGTATCTAGCACATGCTAATGAAAGCGCACACCTAGTGCCCATCTCTTTTCACCGATCCCTTCTCCCCTTCACAGCTTACACCCCTTGGGTCGACCAGACCAACCCTTGGGAATTAGCAGACGTACCAGTAGCCCTAGCAGAATCTGTAGTAAAAGTAGAGCCCAGGAAGATCTCGCTACCTAGAGCGAGCACAGGGAGTGAAGAAGACCCCAACGACTGGCCAGACCCGGCAGTCACAGAAGAAGAATTTTGGAGGATCTTAGAACAAGATCTCCACCCTGAAAGCTTCGGAAATGGTGCAGACATAGACGTCATTGCCACCGATCTAAGATTTACCGGTCACATGTACTATTGGGACCCCACACCCTCGTCACAAACCCTAAGCCCAGCAACAGACTTAGCCTCGCTTAGACAACCCTCAACCCCTATTCCTGACGTCATAGGCCACGACCCTTTCGCCTGGCCAACACAGCAACATAACGTTCGCCTAGAAGCAACACTAGGTGCACAAGCAGCAGAGAGAGAGATCAGCATCGCAAGAAGGCGATACAGAGAGCAATCAGAAGAAGGAAACGAAGAAGAACGACCTCACACTAAGAGGCAGTGTAGAGAATACCCACAAACGATCAGGAGGAATGATCGTTATAGCTGAGTACAACTAAGGGTTCAACAAAGAAAGAATTACAAGTACTAGCCCTCTTTACAATCACAATGTCCTTTATCCCCATCTCAGCCACTGATCTTCGCACCACCTTTTCAGACACAGGTGCAAATCATTTAGAAGCAATTGCACAATTCGCACAAACCCAAGATAACAGATACGATCACCTTAGTAGCGAAATTGCACAACTAAAGAATGCGGTCACATGAATCGAACAAATGATCCAGGCTTTAACTGGACAACCAAGACCACCAACCAGACAACCCACCCCAAGTGGATCAGGACCAACACAAACAAAACCAACCATCAATACGTCCAGAAAAGTAGAAGTCTTCGCAGATCCAGGGGATTTCGACGGATCGTTTGCCAAATTCGATGAGTGGTGGGCAAAGATCCAATCCTGGATACTTATCAATCAGCATGCAATAACACCACAAAGCGGCGATGCAATCCTAGCAGTCTTATCCAGACTAAAAGGACCGAGAGCAGGACCTTTTGCACAACTAAGATTGCAGAGACTCTTCACAAACCAAGGATACAGTTGGGCAGACCTCGAAGAAGAATTAAGAGACCTCTTCAGAGGGAGTAATGTCAAGGACAGAGCTGTAAAAAAGATAAACGAAATGAAACAAGGAAACACGCAACCAATAGATGACTTCCTCGTAAAATGGTATGCTGAATACGAAAAGGCAGAACTAGGAGATCCACATGGAGTATATCTCTTAGACCAAAATGTCAAGAGATATATTATGGACTACATCTGGAAGAACGGTCTAAGAAAAAAAACAGTCAACGAAACAATGGAAACCTTGAGATCTGTAGGACATCACCTTAAAAGCCTAGATCTTATCAGAGGACGAACGCAGTTTAGGTTTGGAAATAAACCAAAAGATCCAAATGCTATGGATATCAGTGCGGCCCAAAAGGGGGCTAAATCCTGTTGCAACTGCGGCGAAACAGGGCACTTCGCTAAACAATGCAAAAAACCCAGCACAAAGTGTGACCTTTGTGGATGGTCCAACGGCCACAAGAAGGATTGCCGATGCAGGCAAATAAGAGGCACGTCTTCGGATGACGTTAAAAGCACCGAGCACATCTACACACCCGGTACACAAGCCAAAAAAGGAAAAGGACGTGACACTACGGCAGCAATAAGGGGCATGTCATTCGAAGAAGCAAGGGCGTTCTTCAGGGATGTCGAAGACTCCGAAAATAAGAAATCGGGAAAAGGAAAAGCTTAGATTCAGGAACTGGGCCTAATCTAAGCCAAGGTAAGTGAAAGCAGGTATATTTTCCAACGGACAATTGTTTTGCTAGTTTACATGTTTATGATATGGAAGCAGCGCCTTCCACTATTATTCCTACTTCTTTGCCGATGGAGGGGTTCTCTTAGAGGCTCGGCCAGGGCGTCACACCAGTGCTTAATTCCTCTTCAAAGAAAACTAACCCTTCGATCTCACCTGCAGATCAAATCCCAGACGAAGGAATCTTTTGTAGATTGCTCAAAATAGATAACGAACTAAAAATGAAGATAAAGGTAAAACCCAAAAATACTAATCAAGACTTCATTTCAGTATCAGCACTCTTGGACTCTGGCGCAAATTGCGTTTTTGTGGATAATGTATTTGCTATGCAACATGCACTCCCACTCAGGCAACTTGCACAACCCCTTACTGTCTATAATGTGGACGGCACCCAGAACGAAGCAGGGAAGATTACGCATGTCGCGTCCCTCTTGCTTGATTACAAAGGACATCGAGAAATAGTCGAAGCAGAAGTTGTTACAGCTATATATTTTTCATCTTTCATCTTTGCGCATAAGGACACTTTCTCTATCTTATCAAGGGAAAATCCACTTAGACACTGTGCTAGACACAGGGGATCTACGGGCCCTTCTAGATCAGTGGGCTTCACTTTCAGCTCTTCACTTTCGCCCCACTGATCACAGCACGTATTTAATATTTCGTGATCATCACAGACCTCACTACAGTCACCTCATCACTGTGATGTGATCCCTTATCTTTAATTACTGTTGACATCTTCCATTCTACCACCCGCAACAGATCAACGGCTGGAAACCTCATGTATGTTAATCTCCGCTGCTAGCAGTAGGCCGCATGTCGATCACTTAGGGCCAAGGGGATGGACTTATGTAGATACGTATCTAGATTGATACACAACATGTATCTACAAGTAGAATAGTATATAAAGCGAGACTGGACGGAGCTCAGCCTCCAGTCTAGTTCTCTTGTCCACTGCCTACAAAGTAGCATTAAGATAGTTCTCCCCTCTCGACGTCTATAAGATAGTGATTGCCTGCAAGAAATTGTAGTCACAACACATACATGCCTCTTTCATTTCCGCTCAGGAAGTGTTTCAGAAACACATGTTCTCTCACGATCTTAATCTCCGCTATGCTTCTTATAACTCATGCCTGCCTCATGGTCAAAAGCCCTTGACCCTATACCCCATTTAGGTATGGATCGTTAGATACATCCACAACATGTACATACAATAGAATAGTATATAAACCCCAAGGACCTTGGCTGGCATCCCCAGTCAAGTTCTCTTGGTTTTCTCGCCATTAGACTGAAGTTCCCTTCTCCTCTCACATTCACAACCACTGAGTTCAAGTCCACTTGACTTGAGCTTTATTTGAAGTTGTCTCTTGGTTGTTTCAGGTATGCTGTAGAGAGGGAGAGATCGTAGTTGAGGAGACGTCTGAGTTCTTTGGCAAAGGTGGAGGCAAATTGTGGGCTATGATCGGAGATGATTTTATCATAGAGATCGAAGCGGAGGTAGACTTTGTGGAAAAAGAGAATGGCGATTCCTTCGGCAGAGATAGTTTTCTTGGTAGGGCAAAGTATTACCCCCTTAGTAAGGCCATGGTCCACCATGACCAATAAGGAGTCAAACCCCCCAGACAGCGGGAGGTTAGTGATCAGATCGCAGGAGATCTGCTGGAAGGGGCGGGAGCAGAAGGAAGGAATAGGGATGAGAGGGGGGGTGGTAGGGTGAGTGTTTGCCTTGTTGCATTGGCACACAGCACAGCCATCAACGTAAGAGCAAACGAACGTGGTGAGGCCAGGCCACCAGAATTTGGAGGCGACAAGTTGGCGAGTTTTAAGATAGCTAGGGTGGCTGGCAGAGTCATGATCGTGGGAATGGTGGATGACAGCGCGGTGAAGGTCATGGTCGGGAGGGACATAAACGCATCCGTGGTACTGAAGGACACTATGGTGGTATTGCCAGTCAGAGAGGCGAGAGCGAAAGATAGGGGGTAGGGAACTGTCAATCTCCTGTAATTTGTGGAGGACGAGGTCATTGGATGCGGAGGCAGAGGCAATGTGGTTGGAGAGGGCGGAGTTGATGAGGCGGACAAAGAGGGTGTCAGAAAGGAGGGTAACTCTGATATTATTGGAGTCGGTGCGAGGGAGGAGGTCTGGTCATTGGGACAGGGCATTAGGGCTGGCAAGCTGGGTGCTGGGGACATGGGTGATGGAATAATCTTAATCGGCAAGATCAAGGAGCCAACGGGCTTGGCATCAGTTGAGGTCTTGGGGGCGGTGGAAATACGTCAAATTCTTATGATTGGAGAAGACTTTGACGGGGAAGGAAGAGCCATGGAGGTATTGCCTCCAGGCTTTGAAACCACAGATAACAGCCAAGAGCTCCTGGTCATGGATATCGTAGTTTCATTCTGAGGAGGAAAACAATTGCGATAAGTAAGAACAGGGGTGCCAATCCCCGTTCGTGTCTGTTTGTAACAAAATACCTCCTGACGCATATTTTGAAGCGTCAGTGGCCATGGCAAAAGGTCAAGAGATATCAGGCATAAAGAGAACAGGCTTATGGAGGAACAACTCCTTGAGTTGCTCGAAGACGGTCTGTTGGGCAGAGTTCCACGTCCAAGGCATAGTTTTCTTGATGAGGTCGATGAGTGGGCGGGCGATGTTGGAATATCCAGGGATAAAATGTCTGTAGAAGTTAGCAAATCCTAAGAAGGAATGGACATCTTTGACTTTTTGTGGTGTAGGCCATTTGGTGATCCTGTCTAGCTTGACAGGGTCCATAGCAAGTTGTCCCTCCTTGACGATCATCCCTAGGTATTTGACTTCGGAGGCAGTGAACAAACACCTCTTCAATTTGAGGTGGAGATTGAGTTCTGTCATGCGTTGAAGGATGCGGCAGGTGCATTTGGTGTGAATTTTGTCATCTGGAGAGAAGATGAGTAGATCATCCATGTAAATTACTAACCATCCTTCGGCGATCATATCGCGAAAGGAGTCATTCATGAAGCGCTGAAATGTTGCTGGAGAGTTAGTCATACCAAAGAACATAACCATCGGTTTGAAAAGCCCTTTATGCATGAGGAAAGCACCTTTCCACTAGTGCCCATCCTTTATACATACGTTGTTATATCCCCATCATACGTCGAATTTGGTGAAAACGCAAGCGCCTTGAGTTTATCGAGGAGGTCAGAGATCAAGGGGAGTGGATAGGCATCGCAAATGGTGTGTTCGTTGAGGTACCTATAGTCTTGGCAAGGGCAGAGTTTGCCGTCTTTCTTCTTGACAAAGAAGAATGGTGATGCTTGGAGGGAATTCGAAGGGCAGATCTTGCTGGCGGTGAGGTTTTCATCAAGAAAGTCTTCCATGGCTTTCTTTTCATCAGGGGTGAGCAGGTAGAGTTTGCCGATTTGTGGGGTAAATGAGTCTTTGACATTGATTTCATGGTCATATGGTCGGGACGGAGGAAGGGAGTCAGCAGATTCTTTGGTGAAGACGGGGGTGAAGTCTTTGTATACATCTGGTAAGGTTACTTTTGGCTTGGCCTTCTCGGCAGTGGCCGCAAGTTCTGTGGTGGTAGTGAGCTTGGTGACAAGTTTCAGGTGGGTCTGGTGATAACGGAACCCAGACTTGAGGACCTGTTGACATGAGTTGTTGTATAATGCATGACGGACATAGAGATTTCTGTCGGGCATGTCAAGGAATGTGGATTGAGTGTGGTTGGAAATAGTTTCAACCATCACATGTCGTGGTGGCTTCGAGGGAGGTGTATGGGGTTGGGTGTTTTCGTGTCGTTTTAAATCGGCAACATGGATGTGGTAGAGAAAGGTGGATTCGTCTGCTAATTCAGGAATATTGATTGTCTGTGACGACCAGTCGATGGTGGGGTTTGTGAGGCAGAGCCAAGGCGTCCCGAGAATTACATTTTCGGATCCGCAATGCATAATGTGGAAACACACATGTTGGGCGATCCCATTGATGTTGATGAACAAGGAGGTGGTGTAGTGGATTGCTCCTTTGGCGTTTGGTGTTTGGGCAACATTGTTGACAGGAATCGGAGTGGAGAGTTTGTCAAGAGGGAGTCGCTGTTTTCGGGCGAAGTCCCAATTAAGGCAGTTGATGTCTGCCCCGCTATCAATGAGAGCATGGGTGTCAACGGTTTTCATGGTGTGCGAAGGATCAATGAGTTGCAAGGGGATACGCATTGATTTCTTGGACATGGATACAAGTACAGATGCACACATACTAGGAGGAACTACTGACATCAAGGCAGCATTCTGTTTCAAAAATCCTAAGCAGTAAAGGTGACGTGAGACATCTTCGGTTCTTCATCATTGTCTTCATCATCTATCTCTTGTAGTCGAGGAACTTCTTCTTCGTCCTTGACTTTCACTTCTATGACCTTCCAGACAATCTTCTTCAGCCTTGGGGTGTTCGAGGTGTTTGTGGGGCAAGCGTTGGCCTGATGTCCCTTCTGGCAGCAATGGAAGCACCTTCCTTCTTTGTGGCATTGCTCCCATTCAGCCAGGGAGAGTTATTGGAGGTGGATGGCATCAATGTCCATGGCATTGGGATCTTTGGCGGGGGTGGGGGTGGAGTGCTGATGGTACATGTGGTGGGAGGGGGTCTTGTAGCAAGCGGCAATTTCTCTGGCATGTTCCATATGGGTTTGGAAGGTAATGGCCTTCTTCAACCAAGCATCTATGATGGTGGGAACTACTTCCATGGCCAGGATACGGCGCATGAGGGCATCTGGGATGGCAGCTGAGTAATAGCCGATTAGGACATTGTCGTCAGTGATGCCTGCGATGGCACAATGGTTTTGGAACTGAGCATTGTACTCAGTTAGCGAGGGGGAATATCTGCCATTTTTGGTGGCGGTCATGCGGGCAGTGGTAAGCCAGGCAATCACATTGCCAGTGGTGTCATAGTGTTTAAATGCCAAGATAAAGGTGTCTCAGAAGTCAGACCACAAGCCCATTGAAATCAAGCCATCAGCTGTGATCTTTGATGCTTGGAAGGTGTTGGCCCATGTAAGCATGGGACCTCTAGTCATATAAGAGAGCACAAAGGCAATGTGCTTTGGATCAGTGGTGTACACCTCAGCATTAACATTGAGGTAGAAGGTGACCGAGTCAAGCCATTGCTTGGCCGTCTTGTAATCGCCATCATGTTACGCGTGGCCATGGGTATGACCGCGCGTAGATCTACTAACGCCTAGTAGGGTCGAAGAGATCGGTCGTTCGTATACACGATGACATAGGGCCAGCCGTGGGGTTGCTGGGTCAGGGTACTGTCAAGGGGTGTTGACGGGTCAAAGGGGTTGCTGCAGTCTAGCTTGACTAGCAGGTCAAAGGTTCAAGGGTAGAGACACACAAAGGCGGGTGAGCTGTAGTGTGAAGCATTCACTTAATGGTAGAACGGAGATGCAAGAAGCAAAGGCAATGGATTGCTTGCACTATCTAGGCGGTAAACTGTAGGTAGAACTAAGCTAAGGAGAGAAGTGAAAGGCTCTGTTGAAGGGTTTATATAGTGAAACAAAAGTGTGACAGTTATGTGTCACAGTAGTTAAGGGCCAGCGTGGGAAGTGACGTTAGAAAGAGAAGACCAATAGCAAAACCACGCATGAGAAGGAAACATTAAGGGCCGGCGCATACGGCGTAAGAAGATCGGAAGACAAGGAGTACCTGTGTGGTGGAGGAATAGGCATGCTTACAAGATGTATGGAATGTCGTGGAACAACATGGAAGAAATGAAGTAAAGCATGAGAAATGAAAAGTGTTAGTCCGAAAGCGAAAGTAGGGAAAAAGTGTTCGTTCTGCGAGCGAATCGTAACATTACCCCCTTAGTAACCCGAAGCTACGGCAAGGATTCCTTACAAGTCCCTAAAAGCTGGTCCTGGGGAGCCGGTGATGTTGGCATAGCTGACGTCGTCTAGTTCATCTCCATCCTCGTAAGGAGAGGGGGCGCAGGGTGAAGATGGCGTGGGATGATATGATTGGTGAGAGGAGGAGGAAGATTGATGAGAGGTACAGCGGGGGGTGGCTTGACGGACGATTTGTCCATTGCGGAATGCGGCTTGAGGGCAGTGAGGCGTGGACGTTTGCGTGGAGGAGGATTGAGCACAAGGAGAGGAGAGGCAAGAAGCGAGGGGGCGAGATGCACCTGAGCAGTGGGCAAGGGAGTGTCCAGGGGCGTGGCGACGACAGCCGGTACAGGTGTGTTGCTAACAAGACAACTGGGTATGTCCTAGGCAATGGCACTGGAAGCACCGCTAGTTGAAACGGGGGTGTCCAGGATATACGCGATCTCTTCCATTTCGGCCAGTCCACCAATTGTTGAGGGTTTGCCTGTGAATAGGCGATCCATCTCGTAAGACTTCATTGTCAAGTTCTCGACCTGCGGCAGCAAGATCTCGGAAGTGGTTATCAACGTCGAGGAGGAAGGAGTCATAGCCCATTTGGAAGGCGTGAGAGTAGAACTGGTAGCGCGTGTGGTAGATAAAATCCTGCATGGTCCTGCCAAGCGTGGTGTGAGGGAAAACCGGGCCTGAGCCAGAGACAAAGGCGGCGATGTGGTTTAACTGCATCGCGGATTCGAACCAAGTAAAGATGGGCGAGCCATCGGTGGAGTAAACACTAATAGGGACCCGAAGGCGGTCATCAGACATGAGAGAATGAAAGCGAACATAATGCTCATCGGTGAACCGTTCTTCCTGGATTCTGCCGGTGTGGCAGTGGTTGAAGACGTCTAATGGGACTTGGGAGTCCCATCCTAAATGGGCGACAAGGGAGTCTGAGCTAGGTGCATGGACAAGCTGGGGGCGGTGGATGCCTAGGAACGAGGGGGGTCCGGGAGAAGGTTCCCGATGGGGCGGAGGAGTAAACGACGGCGAGGATTGGATCCTGCCCGAGATGGGGGAGACATGGGATTGGGGAATATCGCCAACAAGAGTGGCGAAGTTGACAGGTTGTGGGGTGGCAGGGCGAGTAGGAGAGACCCTCTCGGGGTCGGTAGAGGGAAGATGGACGGTGTTGGGGTTGGTGGATGGTGCGGCGGCAGGGGTGTCGACATTGGTGAATTCGATAGCCATGAGTAGAAGGTGGAGAGGATTTATTTGTGGCGTGGTGGGCGAGTGGATGCAAGAGAGAAAGTGTGGGGGTGATGACTTTTATAGTCTTTTAGTAACTCCGATGAATGTTTCAGGTTCCACTCGGGTTCTCAGGAATCTTCTTCGGCAGAGTATCCTTTCCATTGGATCAAGTATTGACGGGCCGACGGCATACCTCAATGCCGTATGATTTGTTCTATTTCGTATTCTTCTTGTCCTTCGACAAGATCCGGAGGCAGTGTGGGGAAGTTCAGGCCGTGGACGTCGTTTTCGCGATAGGGCGATAACAAAGAAGCGTGGAACATGTTGTGGATTTTCCACGTTCGTGGGAGTTGGAGGCGATAGGAGACAGGGGAGATGACGTCCGAGATAACAAAGGGTCCTTCACATTTTGCAGCGAATTTCGGATCTTGGAGGGACCTTTTAAGGTTTCTGGCTTCAAGCCAAACTCGTTGTCCTTTCATGAAGGGTACGAATTTTGTCTTAGACCTGGATGCCATGACTTGTCGCGCAAGTTCATGGGATGCTAGGGCTTCATCTCGAAGGGCAGTTAGCTCCTTAAGATGGGTTTCCACTGCGGGGATGTTGGTTTTGGTGATCACCGAGGGAAGGGCACGGGGTTCATATCCCATCATGAGGTAAAACGGGGATTTGCCAGTGATGGAATGAGGGCGGTGATTGTGGGTAAATTCGGCATTGGAGATGTGGTCGGACCAAGTAGAAGGGTGGTCTCCGCAGTAGATGCGGAGATATGTCTCGACTTCCTGGTTAACGCATTCTGTTTTGCCATCGGTCTGTGGGTGATATGCAGTGGAGAGGGAAAGATTGTAGTTGAGGAGTCTGCCGAGTTCTTTGGCGAAGGCGGAGGTGAATTGTGGGCTGTGATCGAAGATGACTTTCTCATAGAGGCCGAAGCGGAGGTAAACTTTGTGGAAAAAGAGCGCTGCTATGCCCTCTGTGGTGATGGACTTCTTCATAGGGCAAAGAATTACCCCCTTAGTAAGGCCGTGGTCCACCACGACCAATAACGAGTCAAAACCCCCAGAGAGTGGGAGATCGGTGATTAGATCGCAAGAAATTTGTTGAAAAGGGCGAGAACACAAGGACGGGATAGGGATGAGTGGGGGAGCGGTGGGGTGTGTGTTGGCCTTGTTGCGCTGGCAGACGGCACAGCCGTCAATGTAGGCACGGACGAACGAGGCCAGGCCAGGCCACCAGAATTCCGAGGCGACGAGTTGGCGAGTTTTAAGGAAACCGGGGTGACCAGCGGAATCATGGTCATGGGAACGCTGGACAACAGCGCAGCGAAGGTTATGGTTGGGAGGGACATAGACGCATCCCTGATATTGGAGGACGCCATCAGAGTATTGCCAATCGGCAAGGCGAGAGCGAAAGGCCGGGGGAAGTGAGCTGTCGATCTCCTGCAGTTTGTGGAGGACGAGGTCGTCAGAGGCAGAGGCAGAAGCGATGTGGTTGAAGAGGGTGGAGTCGATGAGGCGTACAAAGAGGGTGTCGGGGAGGAGAGTGACACTGGCATTGTCGGAGTCGGCTTGGGGAAGAAGATCAGGGCAGCGGGAGAGGACGTCAGGGCCCGTGAGTTGGATACCGGAAATATGGGTGATAGAATAATCGTAGTCGGCAAGGTCAAGGAGCCATCTGGCCTGACAACGATTGAGATCTTGGGGGCGGCAGAAGTATGTCAAGTTCTTGTGATCAGAAAAGACCTTGACCGGGAAGGAAGAGCCATGGAGGTATTGCCTCCAGGCTTTGAAACCGTGTATAACAGCCAAGAGCTCCCTGTCGTGGATATCATAGTTGTGCTCGGAAGAGGAGAACGATTGTGATAAGTAAGAACAGGGATGGCAATCCCCGTTCACATCGGTTTGTAGCAAAATACCACCTGACGCGTATTTGGAGGCATCTGTGGCCATGGCAAAAGGGTGGGAAATATTGGGCATGAATAGAACGGGCTTGTGGAGGAACAACTCCTTGAGTTGTTCAAAGGCCGCCTATTGAACGGGTGTCCAGGTCCAAGGCATTGTTTTCTTGGTGAGGTGGATGAGAGGTCGTGCAATATTAGAGTAGCCAGGAATAAACCATCTGTAAAAGTTAGCAAAGCCAAGGAAGGAACAGATGTCTTTGACTTTTTGTGGCGTAGGCCACTTAGTGATCCCATTGAGCTTGACAGGGTCCATAGCAAGTTGTCCTTCCTTGACAATCATTCCAAGGTATTCTACTTCGGGAATGGCGAACTGGCATTTCTCCAACTTGAGGTGGAGGTTGAGTTCAATCATTCATTGAAGGACACGGTGAGTACATTCAGTATGGGTGGCGTCATCTGGAGAGAAGATAAGGAGATCGTCCATATAAATAACTAACCATCCTTCGGCGATCATATCATGGAAGAAGTCGTTCATGAAACGCTGGAACATTGCTGGGGAGTTAGTCATGCCAAAGAACATAACCATGGGTTCGAAGAGCCCTTTATGAGTGAGGAAGGCGCCCTTCCATTGGTGTCCGTCTTTGATACGTACATTGTTATATCCCCAGCGTACATTGAACTTGGTAAATATGCGGGCACCTTTGAGTTTATCAAGGAGGTCGGAGATCAGAGGTAGCGGGTATGCGTCACGGATGGTGTGCTCATTGAGGTACCGATAATCTTGGCAGGGGTGGAGTTTTCCATCTTTCTTTTTGACAAAGAAGAATGGTGACGCTTGAGGGGAGTTCGAGGGGCGGATTTTGCCGGCGGTGAGATTTTTGTCAAGTCTTCGGTGGCTTTCTTTTTGTCTGGAGTAAGCAGGTAAAGTTTGCCGATCTTTGGGGTAAACGAGTCTTTGATGTTGATCTTGTGATCGTAGGGTCTAGAGGGGGGAAGGGAGTCAGCTGACTCTTTGGCGAAAACTTGGGTGAAGTCTTTGTAGACGTCAGGTAGGGTAACTTTAGGTTTAGCTTTTTCGGCGGCAGCTACAAGTTCCGTGGCGGTGGTAAGCTTGGCAACAAGCTTTGGATGTGTCTGATGGTATTGGGATCCAGCCTTGAGGACCCGTTGGCAGGAATTTGCATGAAGGGTGTGGCGAACATAAAGGTTCCCATCAGGCATATCAAGGAATGTGGAGAGGGTATGGTCAGGGATCGTTTCAACCATGACATGGCGGGGTGGTTTCACAGGGGGTGCTCGCGGTTGGGCGTTATCGTGTCGTTTAAGGTCGGTGACATGGATGTGGTAGAGAGAGGCTGATTCGTCTACCGTTTCTGGGATATTGATCATTCGTGCCGACCAGTCGATGGAGGGATTTGTAAGTCGTAACCACGGCACCCCGAGAATCACATTTTCGGACCCGCAGTACATGACGTGGAAGCGTATGTGTTGGGCGACTCCATCAATGTTTGTGAAAAGAGAGGCGGTGTAGCGGATGGCCCCTTTGGCATTGGGGGTCTGGTCAACGTTGTTGACAGGGATAGGCGTCGGGAGTTTTTCTAGGGGGAGTCAGTGTTTTCTAGCGAAGTCCCAGTCTAGGCAATTGATGTCTGCGCTGCTATCAATGAGGGCGCGGGTGTCGACGGTTTTTATGGTGTGCGAGGGATCAATGAGTTGTAAAGGAATACGCATTGATTTCTTGGATGTGGATACAAGTACAGGTGCACACGTAACAGAGGGAGCTACTGACATCGAGGTAGAGTCCCATTTTAAAAATCCTGGGAAGTGAAGGCGACACAAGATACTTTCGGTTCTTCATTGTCTTCTTCATTGTCAATTTCCTGTAGTCGAGGGATTTCTCCTTCGCCTTTGACTTCTATTTCCATAACCTTCCTGATGACCTTCTTCGGCCTCGGGGTGTTTGAGGTAAATGTTGGGCAAGCGGTAGCCCGGTGTCCTTTCTGGTGACAGTGGAAACATCTGCCCTCTTTGCAACATTGTTCTCACTCGGCGGGGGTGAGTCGTTGGAGGCGGACGGCGTCTATGTCCATGGCGTTGGGGTCTCTGGTGGGGGCAGGGGTGGTGTATTGATGATACATGTGGCGGGTGGGGGTCTTGTGGCGAGCGGCGATTTCTCGAGCACGCTCCATGTGGGTTTGGAAGGTGACGGCCTTCTTTAACCAGGTATCTATAGAAGTGGGAACCGTTTCCATAGCGAGGATTTGGCGCATGAGGGCATTGGGGATAGCGGCTGAGTAGTAGCCGATAAGGACATTGTTGTTGGTGATGCCAGCAATGGCGCAGTGGTTCTGGAACTGAGCGTTGTACTCAGTGAGCGATGGGGAATATCCGCCGTTCTTGGTGGTGGTTATGCGAGTGGTGGTGAGTCAGGCAATTGCGTTGCCAGTAGTGTCATAATGTTTGAACACCGAGATAAAGGCATCGTAGAAGTTGGACCATGACCCCATCGAAATTGAGCCATCAGCTGCGATTTTCGAGGAGCGGAAGGTGTTTGCCCATATGAGCATGGGGCCTTGAGTCATATAGGAGAGTGCAAAAGCAATGCACTTCGGGTCAGAGTTGTATACGTCTGCGTTGACGTTTAGATAGAAGGCAACGGAGTCAAACCATTGTTTGGCCGTCTTATAGTCACCATCGTACTTCTCGGGGGTGCCAATGTGGAGTTCGAGAGGTTTGGTAGTCATAGTGGGCGATGGAGGACGAGGGATCGGAGGGAAGATATGGCCAGTCTGACGTCTGGGTGTTGGGGATGGGGGTGTTTGGGGGCGAGGTATTTGTATAGAAGCGGAAAAGCTGTGGGCAAGGTCGCAGGTAGCGAGTTCTTCGTCTGAGTCTAATAAAGGCTCGTTGGGGTCTTCGTCCCAATATGCTTGATTGGGATCATTGGGGGTGTCAGAGGAATCTGAGTTGGACGTACGCGGAGGCTCTTGAGGGTTCCAACATGGATCAGTGGTTTGAGTGTTTTGGTGGGAAGCTATGGTGGGCGGCGTACGTGATAGTACCTGAACAAGGAGATAGCTTAGTTCTTTTGTTACACGTGGCCGTGGGTATGACTGTGCATAGACCTACTAACGCCTAGTAGGGTCAAAGAGATCGGTCGTTCATATACACGACGACGTAGGGCCAGCCGTGGGGTTGCTGGGTCAGGGTACCATCAAGGGGTGTTGACAGGTCAAAGGAGTTGCCACAGTCTAGCTTGACTAGCAGGTTAAAGGTTCAAGGGTAGAGACACACGAAGGCGGGTGAGCCATAGTGTGAAGCGTTCACTTAATGGTAGAACGGAGATGCAAGGAGCAAAGGCAATGGATTGCTTGCACTATCTAGGTGGTAAACCGTAGGTAGAACTAAGCTAAGGAGAGAAGTGAAAGGCTCTGTTGAAGGGTTTATATAGTGAAACAAAAGTGTGACAGTTATGTGTCACAGTAGTTAAGGGCTGGCGTGGGAAGCGGGGTTAGAAAGAGAAGACCAATAGCAAAACCACGCATGAGAAGGAAACGTTAAGGGCCGGCGCATATGGCGTAAGAAGATCGGAAGACAAGGAGTACCTGCACGGTGGAGGAATAGGTATGCTTACAAGATGTATAGAATGTTGTGGAACGACATGGAAGGAATGAAGTAAAGCGTGAGAAATGAAAAGTGTTAGTCCGAAAGCGAAAGTAGGGAAAAAGTGTTCGTTCTGCGAGCGAATCATAACACATCGTCCTTTTCTGGGGTACCGATGTGAAGTTCGAGAGGTTTGGTGGACATGGTGGGAGATGGCAGGCAGGGGATTGGAGGAAAGATATGGCCTGTCTGTTGTCTAGGTGTTGGAGATGGGGGAGTCTGCAGGCAAGGTATCTGTACTGAAGCAGAGAAACTATGGGCGAGGTCACTAGTAGTGAGTTCTTTGTCTGAGTCTAGCAAGGGTTTGTTGGGGTCTTCATCCCAATATGCTTGGTTGGGATTGTCAGGGGTGTCAGAGGAGTCGGAGTGTGAAGTGCATGGAGGTTCTCGGGGATTCCAACATGGATCAGTGGTGTGAGTGTTTCGGTGGGAAGCTATGGTGGGCAGCATATGTGATAGTACCTGAACGAGAAGGGAGCTTAGTTCTTTTGTTATGCATGGCATTGGATAAGGTCGCATGTAGACCTACTACGCCTAGTAGGGTCAAGGGTTCGGTCATTTGTGTATACGACGACACAAGGCCAGCCATGGGGATGCTAGATCAAATGGACTGTCAAGGGTGTTGACGGGTTGAGGGGTAACTGCTGTCTAGCTTGACAAGTGGGTCGAGAGTTCAAGGGCTGGGACACATGAAGACGGGTGAGCTGTAGTGTGAAGCGCTCACTTAATGGTAGAGCAAAGACTCAAGGAGTAAAGGAGGATAGATTGCTAGCACTAACTAGGCGACAAGCTGTAGGTAGAACTAAGCTAAGGAAAAGGAAACAAGAGGCCCTGTTGAAGGGTTTATATAGTGAAGTAAGGGTGTGATGGTTATGTGTCACAGTGGTTAAGGGCCAGTGTGGAAAGCAGCATTAGAAATAGAGGAACTGTTGTGACTACAATCTTGCAGGGCAATCACTATCTAAACGTCGAGTGGAATGACTATCTTTTAAGAGGGGGGGACTTTGTAGGCAGGAAACAAGAGAACTAGACTGAAGACTGAGCTCCGTCCAGTCTCGCTTTATATACTATTTCATTTGTAGATACGTGTTGTGTACCGATCTAGATACGTATCTACATGAGTCTATTCCCTAGGCCCAACATGATCGACATGAGGAGTCAACCTGTAATGGAGATTAATACATACATGAGGTTACCAGCCATTGATTTGCTGCGGGTGGGTAGAATGGAAGATGTCAATGGTAATTAAAGATAAGGGATCACATCATAGTGATGAGGTGACTGATGTGAGGTCTGTGATGATCACGGTGTATTAAATATGTTCTGTGATCTGTGGGGCAAAGGATGAAGAGGTGAAAGTGAAGCCCTCAGATCTAGAAGGGCCCATAGATCCCCTGTGTCTAGCACAGTGTCTAAGTCGGGTTTTCCCTTGATAAGATAAAGGAAGCGTTCGTTATGCTCAAGGTAAAGATGAAAAATAAAATAGCTATAACAGTTTACATGTTTACGATATAGAAGCAGTGCCTTCCACTATTATATCTTCTTCTTTGCTAACAGAGGAGTCCTCTCAGAGGCTTAGCTGGGGCGTTACACCGGTGCTTAATTCCTCTTCAAAGAAAGCTAACCCTTCGATCTCCCCTGCAGATCAAATCCCAGATGAAGGAATCTTTTGCAGATCACTAAAAATTGATAACAAACTAAAAATGAAGATAAAGGTAAAACCTAAAAAAAACTGATCAAAGTTTTATTCCAGTATCAACACTCCTAGACTCTGGTGCAAACTGTGTCTTTGTAGATAATGTATTTGCAATGTAACATGCACTCCCAGTCAGGCAACTTGCATGACCTCTTACTGTCTATAATGTAGATGGCACGCAGAACGAAGCAGGCAAGATTACACACATAGCATCACTTCTGCTAGATTACAAAGGACATCGAGAGATAGTCGAAGCAGAAGTAACCAGCATGGGAAAGAACCAGATGGTAATCAGCTACTCTTGGTTAAAGAAACACAACTCAGATATCAACTGGAAAAATGGGGAAATTAAATTAAGAAGTTGTAGAAAGGAATGCTGGAAGTTGAGAGATAAAAGTGTCTATCTCAGGCTATTGGAGAAAGAAGAGCAGGAAGCTCAATATAAAGTCTATGAAACAATAAAAACATTAGAAAAGGAACAAAACAAAAAACAAGAAAGAAATATTAGAATAGGACAAGCAGTGGACGAAGAACTTAAATCCCTTATGGACCAAAAGAAATTCACTGCAGAACTCATGCCAAAATGCTATCATGAGCATCTTAAAGTATTTGAAGAAAAGGCATCAACCAGAATGCCCACACAAAAATCTTAGGATCATGCTATAGATCTTAAAGAAGACTTTCAGCTGAAGAAAGGAAGACTAATACCCCTGAGTGCAGATGAGCAAAAGGAAGTATCAGACTGGCTAGAAGATCAGTCATCCAAAGGATACATTAGACCTTCTAAATCTCCTCAAACATCACCAGTCTTCTTTGTATCAAAGAAAGATGGATGAAAACGCATGGTATAAGATTATCACTATCTAAACTCGCAAACAGTGCAAAATAACTATCCACTGCCTCTCATTTCACAACTCATAGATCAATTAAAGGGAGCTAAGCTATTTACTATGTTGGATCTCAGATGAGGATACAACAATGTATGCATCAAAGAAGGTGATGAATGGAAAGCAGCTTTCGTCACGCATAAAGGGACTTTTGAACCTCTGGTTATGTTCTTTGGATTGTGCAATTCCCCAGCCACCTTTCAAACCATGATGAACAAGCTATTTGAAGATATGGAAGATGTTGTGGTAGTCTACATTGATAATGTTATGATATTCACCAAAACAGACAATGAGCAAGAGTGTTACGGGTGGCCGTGGGTATGGTCACATGTAGACCTACTAACACCTAGTAGGGTCAAGGGTTCAGTCATTTGTTATGTGTGGCCCGGGTAGGGTTGCACATAGACCTACTGGTAGCCTAGCTGGACAAGGCCACATATCAACCATTGGGGGACGGTGGGGTTAGTGCAAGGATGCGCCCGAAGTGTTCAGAGGGGACACCGAGAGGGTGTCTCGAGCATACAGTGTTCACTCAAGAGTTGAACAAAGACTCATAGAGGTGGGGGATCGAAGGAAGGCTTGATTCAAGGGGCTAAGCCTACCGTAGGTAAGATCAAGACTAAGGGAAAGACATAAGGCCAGATCGACTGGTATATATAGTGAGGAGTGACGGTGTGACTGTGACGTCACGGGGTCAAGGGTATAGTTAAGGGCCGGCGTGGGAAGCGGCAATAGAATGTGAAAGAACATGAGAGAATGTGATAGAATCCACGCATGTGAAGGGAACACGAATGTGCCGGTGCATGCGGTGGGAGAAGGGTGAACATGTGTGCGATAAGGCAACACGAGGGAGATAAGTGCACAAGAACACATAAATACGATGACATATGTGTGGGATACCTCGGAGAGCTGAGGGGCAAGGGTAAAGGGTTGCATGTCTAAGGACCGTCGGTGGCTGGGCGACACATCCCTCCCAGTGCCCCTAATCCGAAGCATGTTTACACCTTAAGCCAAACGCACAGCGGAGAACCTTATCTTGGACTCAACCTGGGTGTCAGGGCTGGTTCGGTGTTTCTTGTCCAAGAATCAGGAGAGCGGCTGTATCAATGACCGAACTGGGCGTCTGTCCTCTCAAGCCCTATGCGCAACTCCTGAGATCATTCAGTTTTTACGCACAGACTACGGCTCACCTGCCTCGCGGCTAGGCTTCCCGTTACCCTAAGCTTCTTAGCTTTCGGGCCCACCAGATCTTGCCTTTTACACCATGCCTGCCCATGGCAACCTTACCAAGGAGTAGAACCCCGGCAGGAGAGACTAACCAATACGCACTTGCCCGGGAGTTGGGGTTCCCAATCCACGACCCAAGCAGTAACATACCAAGGGTGTCCTGTCTCAAGGCGGTGTGCTATGCCAAGAGTCGGATGGTTTTTACGCAGAGTCTTAAGGGACTGAAATTCTTGCCTTGCAAGGTTTGAACTCCAGCCCGCCTGGCTGCATTCCCTTGTTGATGCACTCAGTACGTCCTACCAGTAGACCATGTGTCCGCGCAGGCAACCAGAGAAGAGCGGAAGTGTGAGGGTATGTGCAAGGACGAAGAGAAAGAAAAAGGGAAGACGTGTCCTGCACGATGAGTTGTAACATCATTTGTGTATAGGATGACACTAAAACCAGCTGTGGGGATGCTGGGTCAGGTGTACCATCAGTGGTGTTGACATGTCAGGAGTAACCACTGCCTAGCTTGACTAGCAGGTTGTAGGGTCAAGGGTAGAGACACACGAAGGTGGGTGAGCCGTAGTGTGAAGCGCTCACTTAATGGTAGAGCAAAGACACAAGGAGCAACGGGAATAGATTGCTAGCACTAACTAGGCAACAAGCTGTAGGTAGAACTAAGCTGAGGGGAAGAGATGAAAGGCCCTGTTGAAGGGTTTATATAGTAAGATAAAGGTGTGACAGTTATGTGTCACAGTGATTAAGGGCTGGCATGGGAATCAGTGTGAGAAGGATGGAAACCAATAGCAAAACCACGCATGAGAAAGAGACGTTAAGGGCTGGCGCATTCGACATGAGAAAATCAGAAGAAAAGGAGTACCTGCACAGTGAAGGATAAGCATGCTTACAAGAGAGGTATAAGCGTGAAAAATGAAAAGTATTAGTCCAATATTGTAAGAAGGGAAAAAGTGTTCGTCCTACAAGCGAATTGTAACATTACCCCCTTAGTAACCCAAAGCTACGGCGAGGATTCCTTACAATTTCCTGAAGGCGGGTCCTGGAGAGCTGGTGATGTTGGTGTAACCAACATCATCCAATTCATCTCCATCCTCATAGGGTGAGGGGGCACAAGGTGAGGATGGCATGGGATGGTAAGATTGTTGAGAGGAGGAGGACAATTGGTGAGAGGTGTTACGCGTGGCCGTGAGTATGGTCACGTGTAGACCTACTAACACCTAGTAGGGTCGAGGGAGTCGGTCGTTTGTGTATATGACGACAATAGGACCAGCTGTGGGGATGCTGGGTCAAAGGTACCGTCTAGGGTGTTTGACAGATCAAGGGTAAACCGCTGCCTAGCTTGACTAACGGGTCAAAGGTTCAAGGTAAAGACGTACGAAGGTGGGTGAGCCATAGTGCGAAGTGCTCACTTAATGGTAGAGCGAAGACACGAGGAGCTGAGACGGTAGATTGCTAGCACTAACTAGGCAACAAGCCGTAGGTAGAACTAAGCTAAGGAGAAGAGAGGAGGGGCCCTGTTGAAGGGTTTATATAGCAAAGTAAAGGTGTGACAGTTACGTGTCACAGTGGTTAAGGGCTGGCGTGGGAAGCGGCGTCAGAAATAGAAGTCCAATGGCAAAACCACGCATGAGAAAGAGATGTTAAGGGCCAGCGCATATGGCATGCAAAGATCAGAAGGTAAAGAGTACCTGCACAGTGGAGGACTAAGCACGCTTACGAGATATATGGAAGGTTGTAGAATGACATGGAAGGAATGAGTTTAAGCATGAGAAATGGAAAGTGTTAGTCCGAAAGAGAAAGTAAGGAAAAAGCATTCGTCCTGCGAGCGAATTGTAACATTACCCCCTTAGTAACCCGAAGCTACAGCAAGGATTCCTTACAAGTCTCTAAATGCTAGTCCCAGGGAGCCTGTGATATTGGCATAGCCAACGTCATCTAGTTCGTCTCTGTCCTCATAGGGGGAAGGGGCGCGAGGTGAAGATGGCGCAGGATGGTAAGACTGTTGGAAGGAGGAGGAAGACTGACGAGAGGTGCGGTGAGGGGTGGCTCGACGGACAATTTGTCCGTTGTGAAACACAGCTTGGGGGCGGCAAGGGGTAGACATAGAGGAGGACTGAGCATGAGGAGAGGTGAGGCGAGAGGATCTGGGGCAACGGGCAAGAGAATGACCGGGTGCTTGTTGACGGCATCTGGTACAGATGTATTGTCTGCAGGATAGTTGGGTATGCCCGAGACAGTGGCATTGGAAGCACTATTGATTGAAACAAGGATAACCCGGGTAGATGCGATCTCTGCCATTTCAACCAGTCCACCAGTCGTTGAGAGTCTGCCGATGGATAGGTGATCCATCCCTCAAGACTTCATTTCCAAGTCCTCGACCAGCGGCGGCTAGATCTCGGAAATGGTTATCAACGTTGAGGAGGAAGGTGTCGTAGCCCATCTGGAAGGCATGAGAGTACAACTGGTATCATGTGTGATAGATGAAGTCCTGCATAGTCCTGCCAAGAGTTGTATGGGGAAATACCAGGCCAGAGCCGGAAACGAAGGCGGTGATGTGGTTGATCTGCATCGCAGATTCGAACCAAGTGAAGATGGGCGAACCATCAGTAGAGTAAACACTAATAGGGACACAAAGACGATCGTCAGACATAAGTGAATGAAAGCGAACATAATCCTCATCGGTAAACCGCTCTTCCCAGAGTCGGTTGATGTGGCGATGAGCCAAGACGTCTAAGGGAACTTGGGAGTCCCATCCTGAGTGGGCAACAAGAGAGTCTGAGCTTGGCGCACGGACAAGCTGGGGACAGTGCACTCCTAGGAACGAGGGTGGTCCGGGAGAAGGTTCCCAATGGGGTGGAGGTGTAAACAACGGCGAGGACTGGATCCTGCCAGAGACGGGAGAAACGTGGGACTGGGGAACATCACCAATAAGAGTGGTGAAGTTGACAGGTTGTGGGGTGGCAGGGCGAGTAGGAGAAACCCTTTCAGGGTCGATAGAGGGAAGACGGACTGTGCTGGGGTTGGTGGATGGTGCGGCGGTGGGTGTGTCGACATTAGTGAACTCGATGGCCATTAGGAGGAGGTGGAGAGGGTTTATCTGTGGCATGGTGGGTGAGTGAATGCAGGAGAGAAAGCGTGGGGGTATCGTCTTTTATAATCTTCCAGTAACTCCAACGCATGTTTCAAGTTCCGCTCGGGTTCCCACGATTCTTCTTCGGTGGAGTACCCTTTCCATCGGATTAGGTATTGATGGGCTGACGGCATACTGTGATGCCATATGATGCGTTCTATTTCATATTCTTCTTGTCCTTCAACAAGATCCGGAGGCGGTGTGGGGAAGTTCGGGCCATGGACGTCATTTTCGCAATAGAGCGATAAGAGGGAAGCGTGGAACGTGTTATGAATCTTCCACGTTCGTGGGAGTCAGAGGCGATAGGAGACGGGGGAGATAACGTCAGAGATGACAAAGGGGTCTTCGCGTTTTGCGGCGAACTTCGGATTTTGGACAGATCTTTTAAGGTTTCTGGCCTCCAGCCAAACTCGCTGCCCTTTCTTGAAAGGCACGAACTTTGACTTAGACCTAGATGCCATGACTTGTCGTGCAAGTTCATGGGATGCGAGGGCTTCGTCTCGTAGGGCAGCCAGCTCTTTGAGGCGAGTTTCAATGGTAGGAATGTTGATTTCGGCGATAACCAATGGGAGGGCACAGGGTTCATATCCCATTATGAGGTAAAATGGGGTCTTGCCGGTGATAGAATGGGGGCGGTGATTATGCGTAAATTCTGCGTGGGAGATATGATCGGACCAAGTAGAGGGGTGATCTCCACAGTAGATGCAGAGATAAGTTTCAACTTCCTGGTTGACGTGTTCGGTTTCTCCGTCCGTCTGAGGGTGAAATGCTGTGGATAGGGAGAGATCGTAGTTGAGAAGTCGTCCGAGTTCTTTGGCGAAGGCAGAGGCGAACTGTGGACCACGATCAGAGATAATCTTCTCATAGAGTCTGAAGCGGAGGTAGACTTTGTGGAAAAAGAGCGCTGCTATGCCCTCAGCCATGATGATCTTCTTCGTGGGGCAAAGAATTACCCCCTTAGTAAGGCCGTGGTCCACCACGACCAATAACGAGTCGAATCCCCCGGAGAGAGGGAGATCGGTGATTAGATCGCGTGAGATCTGCTGAAAAGGGCAAGAGCACGAGGACAGGATGGGGACGAGTGGGGGAGTTGTGGGGTGAGTGTTCGCCTTGTTGCGCTGGCACACGACACAGCCATCAACGTAAGATCGAACAAAGGTGGCAAGGCCCGGCCACCAGAATTCGGAGGCAACAAGCTGGCGGGTTTTAAGGTAGCCGGGGTGACCGGCAGAGGCATGGTCGTGGGAGCGTTGGACGATAGTGTGATGAAGATCAAGGTCGGGAGGGACATAGATGTGGCCTTGGTACTGGAGGACACCATTGGAGTATTGCCAGTCAGCGAGGCGAGAATGGAAGACAGGAGGTAGGGAGCCATCGATCTTCTGTAATTTGTGGAGAACGAGATTGTCAGAGGCAGAGGCGTGGGTGATGTGGTTTGCGAGAGTGGAGTCAATGAGACGTACAAAGAGGGCGTTGGGGAGGAGGGTAACACTGATATTATCAGAGTCGGCACGAGGAAGGAGATCCGGGCGGCAAGAGAGGGCATCTGGGCCGGTGAGTTGAGAGCCAGGGACATGGGTGATCGAGTAGTCATAATCAGCGAGGTCAAGGAGCCAGCGGGCCTGACGACCGTTGAGGTCTTGGGGGCGGCGGAAGTATGTGAGGTTCTTGTGATCTGAGAAGACCTTGACAGGGAAGGGAGAGCCATGGAGGTATTGCCTCCAGGCTTTGAAACCGTGTATAACGGCCAAGAGCTCCCGGTCGTGGATGTCGTAGTTGCGTTCTGAAGAGGAGAAAGATTGTGATAAGTAAGAACAGGGGTGCCAATCCCCATTCGCGTCAGTTTGTAATAAGATTCTGCCTGACGCGTATTTGGAAGCGTTGGTGGCCATGGCAAAAGGGCGAGAGATATCAGGCATAAAGAGGACCGGCTTACGGAGGAACAACTCCTTGAGTTGTTCGAAGGTGGTCTGTTGAGCTGGGTTCCAGGTCCAGGGCATGTTTTTTTTGTGAGGTCGATGAGCGGTCGGGCAATATTTGAGTAGCCTGGAATGAAGCGTCTGCAGAAATTAGTGAACCCCAAGAAGGAACGGACTTCTTTGACTTTTTGCGGTGTCAGCCACTTAGTGATCCCGTCGAGCTTGACAGGATCCATGGCGAGTTGTCCTTCCTTGACAATCATTCCTAAGTATTCGACTTCAGGGACGGCGAACTGGCATTTCTCCAGTTTGAGATGGAGGTCGAGTTCCATCATCCGTTGAAGGATGCGGCGAGTGCATTCAGTGTGGGTGTCGTCATCTGGGGAAAAGATAAGGAGGTCGTCCATGTAGATAACTAACCATCCTTCAGTGATCATATCGCGGAAGGAGTCATTCATGAATCGTTGAAAGGTCGCTGGGGAGTTAGTCATGCCAAAGAACATAACCATAGGTTCGAAGAGCCCTTTGTGGGTGAGGAAGGCGCCTTTCCATTGGTGCCCGTCTTTGATACGTACGTTGTTATATCCCCATCGTATGTCGAACTTGGTGAATACGCGGGCTCCCTTGAGTTTATCGAGGAGGTCGGAGATTAGAGGTAACAGGTAGGCGTCACGGATGGTATGGTCGTTGAGGTATTGGTAGTCTTGACAAGGGCGAAGTTTTCCATCTTTCTTTTTGACAAAGAAGAAGGGCGATGCTTGAGGGGAGTTTGAAGGGCGAATTTTGCCAGTGGCAAGGTTTTCGTCAAGGAAGTCTTCGGTGGCTTTCTTTTCATCAGGAGTAAGCAGGTAAAGCTTGCCAATTTTTGGGGTGAACGAGTCTTTGATGTTGATTTCATGGTCATAAGATCTAGAGGGTGGAAGAGAGTCAGCGGATTCTTTGGCAAAGACGGGGGCGAAGTCCTTATAGACGTCGGGGAGTGTGACTTTTGGCTTGGCTTTTTCAGTGGCTGCTGCAAGTTCTGTGGTGGTGGTGAGTTTGGCGACAAGCTTCGGGTGTGTCTGATGATATCAGGATCCCAATCTGAGGATCCATTGGCAAGAGTTGGCGTGAAGTGCATGTCGGACGTAGAGGTTCCCATCTGGTGTTACGATTCGCTCGCAGGACAAACGCTTTTTCCCTTTTATCATTGTCGGACTAATACTTTTCGTTTCTCACGCTTTACCTCATTCTTTCCATGTCGTTCCACGGCATTCCATACATCTCGTAAGCGTGCTTATTCCTCCACCACGCAGGTACTCTTTACCTTCTGCTCTTCTCATGCCGAATGTGCCGGCCCTTAACGTCTCTTTCTCATGCGTTGTTACAGCTATATATTTTTCACCTTTACTTAGCGCATATGAACGCTTTCCTTTTATCTTATCAAGGGAAAACCCGACTTAGACACTGTGCTAGACACAGGGGATCTACGGGCCCTTCTAAGATCTGTGGGCTTCATATTTTACCTCTTCACTTTCACCCCACAGATCACAGCACATATTTAATACATCGTGATCATCACAGACCTCACATCAGTCACCTCATCACTGTGATGTGATCCCTTA
>JBBPTX010000440.1:0-25418 GCA_038094595.1 Pulveroboletus aff. annulatus
GAGGAGAGCAGGCAGATGCACCAAATGGGTTGGGGAGCACGTCATGGGATGTGACTACGCACGCACGACCGACGGCGTGACGCAGACGGTAATCAGTGCACGTAGTGAACCAATTTGTTTTTAGCCAGAAATGCGGCACGACTGACCTAGAAATGCGGCAGAACTGGCCAAAAACGCGGCACGACTGACCCAAAAACGCGGCAGAATCCGAAAATGCGGCAGAACTAGCCGAAAACGCGGCAGGATTAAATGTGCAGATTTAGCATCATAAGCGGCGTGCCCAGAACGAGCACATGTCTTTGGACAAGCGGCAGCGCTCACTAGTCGCTTGTCTCGCGCCACCGCGTCGCTCGTACTACCTGTTCCTCGCCGCCTTTCGTTTGAGTCACGCCCGCCCACCACTCCTACTAGGGCCTCAAACACCAACACCTCGCAGTCGTCTCTCTAACCTGGGATCTCGAGCACCTCAGTAGACGGACCCAGACTTCCTGCGAGGTGTTCCCGCCCACCCTCGCCACTCGTGCCTAGCCCCCTCTCAAGCTGCCGTTCGGGGTCAGGAGGCGCTATGCGCTTTCGCCCACTCACTCCCTCTCCACCCGATCGCATCTCCACGCCGCACACCCGCAGCGCAGTCCAAAGACTTGCCATGTACACGGTTATGGTCAGTTTAATAGCGAATGTAAGGGTGCTATCTGGTTTCGCTTCTCTGGCAGTGTCCTGAATGATTATCGCTTGTGAGTTCATCATGAAGCGTGGCGTCACTCCTGTTTGCACTGGCGCGCTCAGTTGTTTCAGCCTGAACATGATATATATTTTGTACGCTCAACTCACTACTAGTCAATTGAACCGCTCTGGTTGTGAATGATCCGGCCGCAGACATCACTTTCATCCCACTCTCCGCCAGCACGGAAGACCTCGAAATATGTTTAGAAGCTCATGGTTACGATACATGCCAAAGTTCATGGTGCGCCAACATCAGGGTAATGACATATCTACCGCATGGTCTCCTGGGTTGATGTTTTGAACATTCATTGGTTCTATGCTTCGAATGGAAGTGTACTTTATGAGAAACCGCCTTTCAATCTTGATGACAATCTCGTCGCTGGAGTGTTCAGGGCTTCAGTTACATCTATCAACAGCTGGGTGTGTCGCAATTTGTTTGTGAAAGCTCACCACGGAAAATCCCATTTCCAGCGTGCTTGCGATGTCTGTCCATTCGCGTTTTCTCCCCCGATTTTCACTCCTGGTGAGTAAAACGCTCGTTTTCCTACTTGGACCTTAATGCGAACTTTCGGAGCGAATAACTTCAGGTATTTCTTCGTCGACAGGTTACTTGCAATGAAATCTGAGCAGGAGAATCATGAGCAGGATTTCGGCACTATGGCACCAACGCAGATGGGAAATATACCCTTGATGATAATTGGCCTGGGAGGTGTGGGATCGAAAGTGGAGAGCGAGGTCTCCGGTGTGTCTCTACGGGCTCGTGCTGTGGTTGTTCGTCCCTCTCCGGGATTCCCGGCCTGGGTAGAAAGTGATGCTCAGAAGAGAGTTTGGGATGATCTAACATGCGCACCTGTTCCCGGGAGACCTCTAAGATCCCATCGTCGCCACTTTCATTGTCATGTCCACTACTGAACGATGGAGAGGGCCGAGTGATAGGCTGGACATTTTGATCAGATTGCTCTGTCTCGTTGGAACCTGCACCACCGTATCCCCTCTCCTCTGAGTGAGTTGGTCGCGTGACCTGTGACTGATTAGATGGCAAGACGATTGACGAAGGCCCGGGGGTCTCCACAGGTGTTACTGGGGGACTTGGAGGTAGAGGTAGAGGTGGGATACCCGGCGTGGGCCGAAACCTAGTCCTTCTAGTCAACTTTTGCTTTCTTATGCCAATGGATGGAGGCATGCCTTTCAATGGCAGTTGTTGACCCCCGAACGATCCCGGCGACCAGGCCAGGTAAGAGGTACAAAGCATAAACCACACTATTGCGAAGCAATATGCTAAGGTTGGACATGTGCAAGATCACAGCTGGAACTGCCTCCGGGATCGAACCGATGCCGTCGTATGAGAATCCTTCGTCTACGACTCTGATCATCCTGGCTATCATAACCAAGACGTCGCCTACCGTACACTTAGGAGAGATTGGCATTACAGTCTGGACAGTGCTTACCTTTATTCGGAGTCATGAGTTTCCAAGGGGGTGTATCCGGGCCACTAACAAGAGACCAAGAAAGATACCGACCCTTCAGTGTAGCATATCGTTTGGACTGTCGAATTCGACTGCGCAACGACTCTGATAAAGCGAAGTTAGATATCATGCGAGAGGGAGCCTCAGACCTACCATTTCTTGCCAGGGAGTACAATGCGAATGAAGGACCCAGCATTTGAGAGGGTGGTACAGGCCGCAAGTTTGTGGAGTTTTCTCTAGCCACGGGAAGATTCTCTAGTGTCACATCTTCCGTCCAGTAATGCTCTGGGAGGAGCATTCCTATAATCTTGTCCACATGTAATAGGATAGCCTCCTGACCAGCCACTAACAGCATTGTCAGCCCTGCAGACTAGACGGAAGAAAACACCCACTTGTCTGAGACAACGCAGAGAGAATGTTGACGCATTTCTGCTGCCCCTTCCAGGCCCTCTTTTTCAAGCGCCCCGAGCTATAGTCCATGAGACCTGTCACGATCTTTGTCTGAGACACCGGAGGCTCCGCTGGGCTCCGATCATCAGGTTCTACAACAGTAATACATATACGCGGAAGCCTGGAAATGATGCGTACCAAGGATATCAATGCAACGCAAGCTAGTCCGGATTCCATCAGGCTCCCGAATCTGAAGTTTCTTTTTCAGCACCTCGAAAATTCCATTCTGGATGTTTTCCACTTGATCACTAGTAAGACCTAAGCACGGCGTATTAGTACTCCGATTAAATTAGACAGAAATGAATCGAGTTACCATGCTGCATTAGTTGTCGGAAAACCTCGAACCCCTCGACAAGGCCCACCGCATCATCAAACCAGTCTTTCTCAAACATTGTGACGACAGATGGGGCAATGATAGCGCGGACGTCAATATCTCTAAAATCCCACCCTAATTATTCTTGATCGAAACCGGTTCTATACGAAAGGAGATAACTGACTCACTGTTTTTCAAGCACGTCATCAACGCATAGGCTGCTAGGAGCGAGGTCTCCCTCCGCTGTAGCTGCTCCTTGAAGCCTTCGAAGACGCTTTTATTTAACATCTGTTGTCGTACATTCTCATCTGAAGTACCTTAGCCGTGCATCACCTGCACAGATGACGTAGAAACTCACATCTGCATAGCTTTAAGAATGTCAATGTTGCACCCGTGCGTGTAGCAGTAACGTATGATCTAGTTGCCGAAAGCACTTTACTGGTAATTTTGTCGTGACCTGGCACATGTTGGTCAAGGGTGTTGCACAATGAATGCTATACCTGTACGACATACCATTAATGGCCAATGGGGGAGGACCACCAGTGGGGGAAGTGTCAGTTACGTCTCCTCCTTCAACGTCTAATCTCAGCCTGCTGTTGAGGTATGCCAAAATGTTGGAAAATGCGAGGTCGTCGGGAAGTTCATCTACACCAGTACCAACCGCAGTTTGTAATCGAGCATGACTTATCATGCAAGCTCTACTCACTCGGCTGACGCAATGCTTCAAACGCCGCGATAGCCATCAAACCAACAGGGCCTCTTCTGCTCTTTCCCAGCTTCCGGACCTCGTGCATCAACTCTGGACGGCATTTAAGTTCCGCTTGATGTTAGAAATTAAGTTTCCAAGTAAGCTTAACGTATAAAGTTAAAAACCCGCACCAGCATGATTTCTGGGAAGTAGAACTATCATTCGAAGCGCGGCCACTACCAAACTAGGTTCTGCAAAATGAACGTTAATGGGTGGCACAATCAATGCCATTGAGCTACCGTTTGCTTTCAATAATGTTAATATTTTGGCTGGTCCACTAGGCAGACCAGTTTCGGGTTTGGCTGTCAAGAGAGTAACCATTGTATCCATTAGTTCGGCTGTGCAGGACATGAGTATGCGTTGCGGAAGCGGTAACTTTACATACCATTTTGCATAAGGTAGCAGATGCCGTCCACGATCAATGGTAAGAGACCACCATTTGAGTCCTCCGTAAGCAAATGAATGAGTTTCGACTCCACTTTACAGGCAGCGACAATCTCGCGTTGGAGCGTGAGGTGTCTTGTGAGGTGTGGCAAAAGTGAAAGTGTTCTGGCAAGGTCGGGATGCCGAGATACAGACAAGATGGCTTCGAAATATTGCTTGGCAGGATCAACTAGGCCCCGAGTGTCTTCAGCAGTGGGATTAACTGCGAGAGACACGATATTAAGAAGATACCGACCTAGAAACATACATACTCACAAGCTACAATATAAGCCACGACAGCAACAAGCTTGTCAAAATCTGATTGGCCCTCGATATGCGTCAACCAGTCATCTCTATTCCAGACACCGGGGTTTTCCAGTCCTCGTGGCATTGGCTGCATTAAATGGGGTGGAATCGGTCACTAACAATCTTACTTACCAGACTCCAATAAGGCTTCAAACCTTTCGCAGGAAGCATAACGGTGGATCCAAAACAACAATGCCATAAGGTCTGTCGATATCTCCCCCTCAGTGTGGCCGATCTCCCATGATTGACTGTATAACATTTGATCGGAGGGTCCCTCTATCATGGCTGGAACTTTAATGCCATTGCCTAGAGTTGCACGAGGTCTGTACGTATCTTCACATCAAACAGAAGGGTGGATGAGTTGACCGGGAATGATACGACGGGGTCGAAACCAGTGCCACCTGCAGAACTATTGATTAGCCGTGAAGCCCAGTTCGCCGGAGTAGTATTACTTTAGCTTATTTTTACCAGTGCCACTGAACGATACTTGGTGACTGAAAGGGAATATGATCTCGAGCAACATCCATGCAAAGTGCAGCGAGTCCGTTCTGCCAGAGCGGACGTCTTCCAAAACTGTAAAATCACCTGATTTCAACTTCAATTTGAGGCCTGATTTCGAAGCCTCAGATTGCATCCATGAAAGCGACGCATTTCCAGCATGGTAAGGTTGCCCAAGTCGAGTAACCCCACCCCTTGGTTATCAGGCTAAATCAGATTCGCAAGTCAGCGTAAATTGACACGTCACCTACACGTCTGCATGACAGCCTGCAAACCAGACTTCCTTGATGTCAGGATTCACATTAGGGCGTAGCATGTTTTTTCGATGACCATTGATTTCCTGGAAGTGCTCGGGCATGAATTTGACTCGACGTTCATCGAGGGCAAGGGCATGTCGGAAATGGGAAGCATTTGCCACTGATGCAGAATCGGAAACAAAGACATCTCTGAAAAGACCCACAGAAGACACCGTGTCCCTGATTGACATTAGACACAGCACCACAAAAATGTGACGGTGACTCATCATACCAGACCCCAATAAAATGAATTCTCACACCGCACCAGCAGTAAGTCCTTTTAAATTCTGTGGCCATCTCCCTTGTCTCCGGTTTGTGAGGATGGATGGAACGGTAATGGCCAAAAACCCTGTTGAATGACGTTATGAAGCATTGCAATCTTGACAAGAAAGGTACAGACATCTCAACTTGTTCCTCCGTTGGCGTCCTTATGAGACCAACCTGACACGACTCACGAATTTTAATAACCCATCTCGATGATGTTTGATTCTCACCTCGTGGATCAAACTTGCC
Source organism: Pulveroboletus aff. annulatus (assembly GCA_038094595.1). Classification (NCBI taxonomy): domain Eukaryota; kingdom Fungi; phylum Basidiomycota; class Agaricomycetes; order Boletales; family Boletaceae; genus Pulveroboletus; species Pulveroboletus aff. annulatus. The sequence continues at coordinate 5,737 of JBBPTX010000440.1, forward strand.
AGTACCCGTACCTGATATGCCCCGCGAGAGAAACCTGCACACGTTTGTTATCATTCATCGGGGACGCAAATATGTAGGATCTGGAGGCACCGAATAGGTAGATGTTATCACCCTCTTGATACTTTCTCGCTAGCCAGCTGTAGGCATCCTTGACATTCTTCTCCACATTCCTGTAGCACGACTGACTCGATGAGTCGTCATAGCAGACGCAGATGAAAATACTGACCAAGCAAAAGTCATATCTAGTGAGTCAGATACCACCCTCTCCACCCAGTGTAGCCAAGGTAAGCTCTTGGCACGTGTACCAATCCCGCTGCAATAATACGCGTGTTGCTGGGGTTCAGAACGTTCTTCCGTAGTATCTAACTGAATTTGCCTATATAGCTTCACAACATTTGTATTCTGTGTGCAAGCTCGTTAGCTTCGATAGCCCGTCCAAGCAATATGCAACAATCACTCTGCGACCAAACTTGTTCGACGTTCCATCGATGCAGATAACTAGATTCCTTCTAGACATTCAAGTTGGTCCAAGAGTGGCTCACAGGAGGGGAGCCTTCCGTGTCAATCAGTAGTAATCGCAGGAGGAAGAGGTTGGTGTCACTGATTTAAAGGTAAGCTCAAAGAACCACCCAGAAGGCATTCGCATGCAATCGCCGCTTCATTGAAGTTGCATTCAATCGCAACGACATCTGCAAACGCTAACCGAGGCTTATCCTGGCCGGCCGGCCGGGCCAAGCCTCACTTCGGCTAGCTAGCCCAACTGTATATAGACATATTAGGTTACTAGTGGCAATCTGAGTCCGCACAAACAACGGGCATTACAGGGTCCGGGCGTAACTTGACTTTTGCGGCAAGTATTGATATGCCACCCTGCTGGTGGCACCGGTTTAATATATGCTAGATTCACATGCACCCTGAGGACGCGTGTTTTATCAGAAGAAACTTGAATTTCAGGCGCCTTGACGTTGGAATACTCTAGGTAGAAAGTTCATCGATGTCGTACGGATGCCTCGTTTTGACACTGGGGTGCATCGTGATACTCGTCTTTTTAAGGTCAACCCCCGTCCTCCGGTAAAAGCCAGCCCACATCGTTATCCTCGTCCGAACGTGTGCTAGTGCAATGTTAAAGTCGATGCTGCATTCGCCGCTATACCACTGTCCCACTTGCAACACCGGCAGCAGCGCCGGTATGAACCCGAGGAATCTAGTTGTCTTCATTGATGGCACTTCTAACCAACCTGGTGACAAGGTGAATCGCCTACTTCCATCCAAGTTTTCGCTGACGTATGTTGGACAGAACACGAACGTCATGAAACTATTCAGCAACGTCACATCCACGGAAGACCAGGTTAAGGAGTATTTTGAAGGAATAGGCGTACATAACATGAACGAACTAACTTGGCTGCGCCGCAGGAAAACGGAGGCGTACAGTGCGTTGGAGATGGCGTTCGCTTGGTTCGTTTTAATGCCGACGTGCCAGCCGCTAAAAATAATGTCTTGCAAAGGAACGTGGAGAAGAACGTAAAGGGTGCATACCACTGGCTGGCAGAAAGGTACAAGGAAGGGGATCGAATATATTTGTTTGGTATGTCCAATTTTTTCACAGGCCTGAACTTTGGTCCATAGTGGCGACGTACTTTCAGGTTTTTCACGTGGCGCGTTTCAAGTAAGGAAACTCGCCAGTATGATCCACGAGGCAAGTGTGTACTGACCTCGGTGTCGGTGACAACTGACGACTTCGTATTTTATCCCAGGTTGGCCTGGTGCTCGACCAGGGTAAAACTGAAATGTCGGTATTCCTTTTATTATCTTAAATCAGTCATGTAATCTCTGACAGGGCCTATGATCGTTATCTTACAATCGACCCACTCAATCTGGAGACACGACAAACAGCAACGAAATTCAAAATGGAGTTTGCTCGGCCAGGCGTGCGAGTCCATTTTATTGGTGTCTGGTGTGTCAAGCCGAGCCTCTATCATACATTTCGTTGCATCCTAAGCTGACTTTGTCAGGGATACGGTTTCTTCTCTAGGTCTCGTCAAGAGAGACGCACACGTTACCGTTTCTGCAACGGTAACGAACGCATGTCATTTCCGGCATGCGCTTGCTCTTGATGAACACCGAGTCAAGTTCATGCCGGAATACTTCCTGGAGATGAACGCTCATTGTAGCAGCATTCGAAGTCAAAGATCTGCCGTTGGTGATGTTCAAGAGGTGTGGTTTGCTGGATGCCATTCCGACGTGTACGTCCGAGTCATACATGGGATCGCTGAAATGGACCTGATATGCTCGCATCCAGTGGTGGCACTGACCGGCCAGTTGCGGACTCTGATTCGATGATTTACTCCGTGGCTGACACGAAGCCTTACACTACTCATGCTGGCAACGTTCCGTTATTATGGATGCGCCAGGAAGCTGCCACCAGCGGTTTAGCTTTTGATCCAATGGAGCTTTGTTGGGACCCGGAGGATGTCATTCGTGGCAGAACGGATTCGATGAAATCCGTTTACAAATTCTTTGAGATCTTACCCATTCGTCACCAAACGTCATTCAGTGGTACTGGTGAGCACAAGTTGAAGTAAGGCCGTCTTGGTAGATTTCATTTTGTCGTCGATTGATGATTATTACCCGGCAGGTGGCACTTGTCTCGTCCTCGCTTGGTCATTCCCACTCAAAAAATCCACTCTTCTGTTTCGTTTGGTGACATGTATACACCTCTCGCTACCCTAGGGGACGTTGGTATCCCGATTATTCCTCAGAGAGCGTCAGACGGTTTATGGTCCAACGATTTCCTGGACGAAGAAGCAACGAGACGCTTGCTGACAGAATTGCTAAATGAAGGGCAGACGACACTAAAATATCTGAAGAAGGTGTTGTTCCTTCTTGATCTTAGTAAGTTATACCGTCTGTCCGCTTGCCGATCGCACGAACCTCATGCTTTGAAACTATCAAGGACTAGGAAACGGATGGGTTCAAGCAATGCCTAGGCCGAACTGGTCCGAGGTGGATATTAGTAGACATTCACACGGTTTTACGAAGTTTTCGCTCACCGTCATTTATGACGCAGCTTGTAGGATTTTGTTTTTAATCTTGGAAAGCATGCTGATCTGATACACCCCTACAGCCGAATCTCCTGTTTCTGATGAGCTGCTGAACGATGCAAAGCAGTTTCTCATTGACATGTTGCCCGACCATGATACACAGCATTTTCACAGTGTCCTTCACGTCTTGCGATTCTTAACAAAGCACCAAATTGTCCGACGACGTTTCGTTGCTGATGTTGATGTGATTAAAGCTCTAATGTTTGCACTGGAACGGGCGGTGGAACACCCCGAAGAAAACTCATTCCTGTTGATCGTTGACAGCTTGTATCATCTTGTGGAGGCCTCGGATGGTACGTGATGCCACTTCTACCTAGTTATGTGCTTACTGCTTGCAGGGCACATACGGGACATGGTCATCGAGCAGCTTGGTGTCAAACCAGATGGGGATAAAGCTAGAGGATCAAGACTTTCAGCGGCGTTGGGAGTGAGAGGTAATTGCGTCATGCTGTGAATATGTTCGAATAATTTACGTCCTGACAGTCCCTGACCACTTGAGAGCATCGCTTAAGGTGGTTATGTTTCTTGCACAGCACACACTGGCACCAGGTGAGATGTTTATGGTTCGTTGACCTAGCTTTTATTGATTCATTTGATAGATCTTTGCGAAACACTGGAACCGAGAATTTATGAGCTGGCGGTGAAGAAAAGAGGGCCTGTTGGTTCGGCCGCTGTAGAAGTCTTAGTGGCGTTGGATGCACTGCGTGAGTTGTGACTTTACTGGTCTCTGCCGCCTGACGTCATCACAGACAGAGGTAAAGGTGACCGCGATATCCCGTTCGTCAATATCCTGGGCTACCTTGATAGCACTCTTCCTCGGTTGGATGCAGAAGTCGGCGGAACCGCTTCCCCTCAAGACATTGATCACTTGCCTCCTGTACTCCTCAACCGTAAGACCCTGGCATCCATGGTACTACCTTTTGGAATTGACTTGGCATAGATTCCGGGGGGCTTGACACGAAAACCATGGGCAAGCTTGTCTTAACCATCGGATCGCGCAGTGTTCATGACCGCACTGTTGCGACCTTGACTTTATTGAAGCTATGTAGAAGTAGGCTTTCAAGTCGCTCCGTTTGGCTGACTAACTCATGGGTGAAAACAGATGCGACGATCCGTGAATCTTGTAAACATGGTGGTATCTACCATGTCTTGGATAATTTTATGCAGCAGCTGGAAAAACAAAAGACATCCCTGCTGGCCGCGTATGCATTGAAGACATGTTTGGGACACGGTGGGTCGGGCTCATGGTTTGTATACGAATCGGTTATTAAAAATACAAATAGGCATGTGGACGCCTGACGATTACCCCGGCGCAGCACAGCTCATTGCAAACATGCTCGACAAGGGCTGGTTTGACGATGCAGTCGGTCGAATTGAAGGTTGTGAGATCTTCCGCGGACTTATAACCAATGGTGATATCAAACGTGTTCTTACCTTGTCCACACGACTGACGGTGTGTTGGGTCAGTCGATCTGAAGCAGCAAGTTCTCAAGACTGAACATGGTGTAGTTGCCAATTTAGTCAAGAAGCTTGAGGGCGGTGAACGCCACGACGTCCGTAGATGCTTGTCATATCTCGACATCTTGGGTATGTTGGCGCAATTGTTTGCGCTTTTATGATTCACTCAGACGTACTAGGAAGTGCACATCATGACGACCCACTGGATTTGGAGCCCATCGTAACCCAAAGCCTAACCTACTTGAAGCACAAGGACGAAAAGGTTCAAAAGAAAGGTGTCAAGACCCTTTCTGCATTGGCTCAGACGAGTCAGTACCTCTTCTATGTGACAAGCGGATTGCTAATTGGTATTGATAGCGGCGGGCGAGCAGGCTATAAAGCCACAGCTCATTAAGATAGTGCAAATGATAACTTTGCACCGCCCATCACAACCCCGTTCTCAACTATTTGGTCCTGCCGCTGCATTGTATGCTCTGTGTAGGAATGGTAAGTCGTTCTTAGAAGTCTTAGACAGGCCATTGCCATTCACTTCATCCCCTTCAGAGACTCTACGAGAGCAAATCAAAGGCTTCGAAGAATTCGCCACCTGGAAAGACCAGAGAGAAGCGACTTGAGTATCGAGTGTCTAACCTCTACTGTACTGGTATAATCTGCTACTGTATAATAAATATATCACGTTCGTCAACTGGATTTTCTTCCTCGTGTCTTCTGCGTTTGCATTCTCAACGATAGGTGAAGCAGTGAGCCGTTTCTGGTGTGTGGAATGTCTCGCGATCGTTGATCGCCCGTCGCAAGCTCTCCACACATGTTCCGAAGTTGGAGATAATTTGGGCCATCATTTGACCCTCAGCTTCTGTCTGACTTCCGAGTCGTAAGCCCTCTTGGACCGTGATGAGGATGTCGGCGGCGTGGACATCGAGAGAATCTGCAATCCAAGGTTTCTGGGACAGGCTGACAAGCCGTCCGCCGAGCCAACAATCCTCGTCGTCCTCGCCGAATCTCAGAACAGAGTGAAAAAGAACAAAGTGTCGATGTACCAATAAGAGGATAAGTCATGGTCACGGTAACGACGGGCAGAATAAGTACTATTAGCTTCACCGTGCCAGTACTACTTCAGTCCACCATGCTGACATCGTAGCAGAATCGAAACCCATTCAATAGCTTGAGAGGCTCGAACTTCGCCTACTCCAACGAGCTATCACTGGCACCAGCCTTAAATTCACCCTCACATATCTGAACCCTTTTCAACCTAGGAGGCCTCTCTTGCCTTATCGCATCCGCCGTCTCCTCATCACGGGGACCACCTTCCTCATTCTCCGGTGGGTCATCCAAAGCCTTTTCGCTCTTTTTCCTTGGCAATCGCGTCTGACTTGAACCGTCTGAGGACTGAGGTGATTCTCGCTTTTCTTCTCCCGACGATTCTTCCCGAGCATCAGAGCGAGATTCAGTGCAGCCCTCCAGGATCTTTTTCTTCAGCCTAGGAAATCCGCTGGTCGGACCACCTGGAGGCGGAGAGATGGCCTGCTCTCCTTTCCTTGATGACTCCTCTTGAACACCAGGTCGATGTCGATCGGTATCGTCCGGAATTTTTTTGCTCTTCTTCCTCGGTAATCTCTGTCTGTCAGACACTGGCCTGGCTTTTCTTGGCTGTCGCTCTCGACCACCAACATGTGGCTCGCTGTCCGGTTCCTTCCCATCGTCCTCACAAGGCTGGAGAACACACATTGTCAGTCCTGTCGAGATTCGAGTCCTACGGGACTAAAAAGCAACTCTACCTTCTCGCCAATACCAGAGTCGACCGGACTCTCTAGAGGTTCATCCGACTGTGGTTCTGTTTCCCGAGGGAACCTAGATGTTCCTCAGGTCAACACACCCAAATCTTCGACATGGTGTCGATTGAGAGGATATTTACCCGACTGCCACCCGTATGGCCTTGATCGTCGCCCGAACAAGTTTCTGGATTGCACGGCCTGCGGTTCATGATCACTGCGTAAGTAGGTAAAAAGAGTCGAGGACGAACCACGCCACTATCAACCCACCCACGCGGGCCAGGCCGTTTTCCAGCGTCCTCCAGGCCAGTTTCTGGTACTGACACGATCCCATCGTATGAAAACCCCTGGTCTATGGCTATGACCATGTTGTCCAACATGAGCGAAATGCGGTCAGACATGGTCGTGACGGGGCGGAACATGACTCGGAGGCCTGGTGGGGGAACGGCGAGGGAGCTCAGTGGCACCGCAAGTTCATGTTACCTGTAAATATGCTGTCAAGTGGCTTGAGCCTTGCGCTGGCGCGAGGTGCCAGCCGCTTCCAAACAGAGCTTAGATCAGCCCTCAATTCGTCGATGAGTCGAGGCCCGGCCGGAGGCCTCGTTGAACCCGCAATTTCCACACTTCGACTGCAGCCACGTTCATTCAGTCTATGCTGGTCGTACAGGCTGACAAAACCGAAACTTTGACGGAGAGATGGTAAAAGCTCTGACGCTTCCTGTGTCGGGCACTGGGAGGAACACATACTGCTGCGGTGCGAGCAGATCCCAAGATTTCCGGTGGGCCAGGGCGTACTACTACTAGGAACATGATCATTACTCGTGCCCCGACTCGGAGTTGACTCAGTCACCGCGTGCATCTCACTTGCAGTCTAAGATACAGACCGTACCAATCGAACTACCGTGACGGTGAGTTCAGCGAGTTTGTCACATCATTCAAAATGACTCTTCTGAACCTTCTCCAGGGCCTGGGCATCATTGACAGCTGTACATCACGATGCTAACTGAGTCAACTTGAACGGCCTCAGACTCAGCATCACATTAATTAATAAGTACACTTCAAGTTAGTCGTTGGAACGGAGCGCTGAGCAGCTGAACCGATCCAATCGTGCTGTGGGACGCCAAACCTAGCTTCTTTATGTAGGTGCCACCGCCAGTCCGCTGGTGGTGCACCCTGAGGGCGAACCTTTCTTTGCCCACCTGGCCTCCTGCAAGACCCTACAACGTTCGCGGCCTCCGACGCCACACATACAATTATTGATCTTAGCAGAACGCGTAGTTGTCACGGTACAGAATCCGAGATGCCAGCGCGTCTATCTGGCGTCGAAGCGGGCAACGGCGTAGCCTTGTTGTTGTGGCTCATGCGCGAAGCACGGATAACGCACCACCCCTTTGCAGCATGCTTTCAAGGTGTCAGGTCCAGGGGAAAAAAGGGTGAGTGTCCCCTCACCATCATAGTTATCGAGCCAACGTTTTTTGCGCCCCGTAGCTTCCAGAAGCTCATTTTTACTTGCGTTCATCATGGCTAGCAGAGTCGCCGGCCTGGTGTTTACCTACCTGAAGAACCTCTTCTGCTGCAGATGCGATCCCGGCGATATCAGTGGCGCAGTGCACGATAGTGGGAATGGTCAGATCGCTCCGCTCGACGACGCCGTGGACGATTCATTGGACACGACGCTGCGTTCACCCAACCTCGTGGAGGGAAAATCCAGCCACCATTCCGTGTCGGATGGTAGCGCAAAAGATCAAAATGGGGGGGCCGCCCCTGGTTTGGAGGACGCAGCGCCGCCGGGTATTCCGACACCCGAACAGCACCTCCTGTCCGATACCCGGCACAGTCGAACCCAGGTATGCACTCCATCCTCGTCGCGCAAACTCTGAAAAGGTAAAAGCCGCTATCCTAGTCCCATGACGTATTACCTTCAGGATTGACTGTCCCATCGAGAAATCCGTCACAAGGGAACGACGAGACAACGAGTAGCCCAAATAATGTTGTTTATGAAGAGGTATGGCATTTGGTCTGCGCGGGAAGACGTCTCCGAGGGCTGACGGTGAAAACTACTAGGGTGCCAGTGGTCAGCTCTCCGTGACCTCTTCAGGGGTCATCAACGAAGAGCTCGCGGACGGACAAGAGGCCCTGAATAGTCAACTCGACACGCAGCAAGAGGAAGACGTGGTATATGGTCCCGCTCAGGAGCTGGTTGCCGATGGCATCCCCGGGGGCTCGTTGACGGACACTGGCAAGGATATCCAGGGTCATGACGTGGTGCTACCTTCCGTCGGTGAGCCTCAGGAGATAGTTACACAAGTACGGTCTTGTCAGTGAACGTTCTTGTTGATACTGATTGCACCCTCAGCCCGCTGTTCGAGAGAGATTACCGAGGAAGAAAACAGTGAGTCTACTGACTCCGCGAATTAGCAAAGAGAAATTACCGAGGTTGAAGAGGGTAGCATCAGTGGTAGAGGAAGAAACGGTAATTGTACTGGATAGTGAACCTCTTTCGAGTCTCATCGTGGAGAAATTACCCAGAAAACCCCGAAGGGTTCAGGAGAGCAGTATCGTCTGACTCTCCTGACTTGGGTTAATCAGGCTGAGGTGTGCATGTACTAGATCATCCACACTAGTAGTGTGTTACTATTGCTAGTAATTCGATCGTTATGTATCTATGACATAGCCTAAATACTACGCCGTCTCGTACCTCGGCTGGCGTAGTCCACCCTCTTTGGACTGTGCTGCGGGCGTGCGGCGTGGAGATACGGGTGGTGGAGAGTGAGAGTGGGCAAAGCGTATAGCGCTTTCGACCCCGAACGGCAGTGGGGACCAGGCATAGGCCGCGATCCCCCAAAACTAGGAGGCCGACGACGCGTGCAGCGAATGCCGCAACCCCCAAACACTAGGAGGAGGACGGTGGCAGGAGTGACGGACTCGCTGAGACTCCGAGTCGGTGAATGCGGTTGGCGGTGAGGTGGGGATATGGTACGCTGGTACCCGGGCGGTGGTCTGACGTGTTATCGAGGGTGTGCGAGTCGACATGGTCAACCCGCTGTCAACGCCGGTGCCGCGCATGCACGCAGTTGCGTGTCCCGTGTGCTTGGTGTCGTGGTACAGTGGTACCCTGGGGGGGATGTTCCACGGGTGGTGGTGCTGTCGACCCGTTGTCGACACCGTTGCCCGCGGACACGGGTCCTGCATGCATGGCGTTGTTGGCGAACACACTGGTGGTAGGGTCGGTGGGACCAACGACGGCGCGTGGCGGGGTGAGATGTGCACGGCAGTGGAGTGGGCGAGACGGCAAAGTGGGAAGCGCCGCTGCTAGCCTCCGCCTGTCCAAAGACAGTGCGGCCAATCAAACGTCGTGCCAATACAGTAATGGTAAAAGTCCTTGGGTCAACCAAGGAGGCACGTACATACCACACTACGTACTGTTGGACAAATGATGCATTCGTACTATACAATCTTGGGAGAAAGAAAGGCAGACACGACGGACACCGGGTAAACCAGCGGTGCGAAACCAACAAAAGTCAGGTGGAGCCCATATCGGTAACGAACATATGGCGTTCAGTCGTATAAAACTGCCGCCGGGATTCTGTAGAACAAATTAGACAGTACAGGAGTGCTGAAGCAGATCAGACTCACCGTCGCTCGCCTTCCTGCCAGTGGGAAGAGAATCAAGTCAGCGACGATCAGTGATGGGTATGGGTTCATAACTTGCCTTCGTCTTCCATCCCAGCTGTGCTTTAAGCTCAGCGAAGCCAAAGAAGACGATGACATCATAATCTAGCTGGTAGTAGACTTGACCAGATCTAGTCTTCTTCGGAACCAGATCCTCGACAGCTTTGCCCAAATCCGCGCGAACAGTGCACATGGTGGAGAATTCCGCTAAAAGTTTTGCATCGGAACGGGAACGCAAGTCAGCGGACGAGGGGGAGCTGACCTTGGTCTTCATCCACCCACTTCGGGTCGGACAACTTGCCTCTATAGGTCACCAAACGAACAGTTTGGATGCCAAAGTCCTTTAGGTCGCACTCCGTGAGCGAGAAGGATTCCCTAAATTCCATCTCTTCAGGAACTCGGGTACCCTGACAGTGAAAACGATCCAACATCATTATCCCGCGAGTAACTCGACGAAACAACAGCTGACCTTGCGGAGTTTTGTTTCAAAGAACCCTGGAACGTAGGAATCTCCCGTTGGGTCTATTTCCCACTGGTCCTTCCTACGGATGTGTTGTGCGTCCTTCTTGTCGACAGACAACGCACAGACGACACCATGAGTGGCACGTGCGACTCGCGAGGCGACCAGATGGTTGTCGCTATCAACGTGAGACAATACCGCTCCATTAGCCACTGCTTTGTTGCTACAAAGGGAATCAGCATGTTTTCAAGAATTTCAAGGGGGAATCCATACATGTGGTTGTCCGGACGGCAAATCTCAATATTCTGGCCCTGGAAATACGACTGGAGTCGAGACCAGAGCCAGTCATTGGTTGAAAGTCCCCCAACAAGGAACGCCGTCTTAAAAAGTGGATAAGTCGCACGGATCACTCCAGAGGCTTACTAGAACATACTGTGATTATCACCGTCGCAGATTGTTGTTGTTGTTCGAATGCATTGATGATGGCGTCGATGGACTCGTTGAATAACCCAGTAGCTTCTTCGCTAGAAGATGCCAAATCAGATGGTCGAGCAGTGGAACGTGAGTTTAAACGAAATTTTACCCCGTCAGCTTCAGCTTTCCAAAGGAGATGTTATACTTTGAATTCTTGTATTTACGGCCGGCGACCCTGATATGAGCCGGCTCTTGATCGCTCTTGATGACGAGTTTTGTTGTGTTGTCGAATTCGCGTGTGAATTCAGATATCTCCTCGTCGCTAGAATGCTCCCAGCCTTCGAGCTTCTCTGTTTCGTTGGATCAGTTATTGACATATTTATGACAAACAAGCGGATGACTGACTTTGCAACAAAACCTTGGCTCGACGAGTGACAAAGACAGAACCTTGCAGCCGACCTAGACACACAGGGAAGACTAAATACGCGTTTCACAATGGACCATAAATCCGTACACTCAGCTGGGGCAATCTCCTCGCAGGAGATTGGGTTGACCGACATCGAAAACATGCTCAAGTCGATAGTGCCACCGCCAGCATCGATGATGACGACGCCTTGAGGAACGGACAGGTCGACCTTCCGACTCTCTGAGCTGAGAAGTTTCGGAACGCAAAAGTGAAGACTCGCTTCGCCTTCCGTTAGCATGTGGACGCGAGATCGTCCCTCAGGCGTGCTGGGGATGAGGCCGGCATTCTCGATAGCTCGACGGTATAGCTGTTGTTGCACTCCTTCCCAACCGTTTGGATGAGTAAAGATATAATCGATGGTGTTTTCGACGGTTGACCAAGAAAACGCAAGGTGATGTTCTAGAATGTATGTCTTGGCGCACTGGAAGAGATATTTGATGAAATCTGTGAGAACGTCGACAGCAGATTTTCCGAGCGGGAGAGGAGGGAGATCATCGTCAGGTCTAATAGAAGAGGCTAAGTGATTTGGACGAAGATGAAGCTTCCACCTAGGTTTCAGGAACGAGTCAATGGCTGCATCGAGGTCGGTAGACAACTGACCACTCGGCTTTCGTCCAACCCTCCGTCAGCGCCTCTTCGACAACGCTTTCGGTAAGTACTTCGGCGCCGGCTGCTCTGACTTTGCCGCTCTTGTCGTAGTACAGGAGTGACGGGACTTTAGCATCACCTCCTACTAGTCCCTGCGCAGGAAATCTATGACTAGTGAGCTGACGGTTTGGCAGAGAGTAGCGAACGCTTGCCTCGTGACCCCAAGAATTTCAGGTACTTGGCCCGCTTCGTGTATACAGTATGAGATACCGCTGAAGGTGGTACCGATGTCAAAGGCCACGACCAGCTTAGTAGGGCCAGAGTATGGTTTGAGGTTAGGCATAGCTTGTATTCAATGAGCGAAGTGATAAATGGAGACTTTATAGGCCAGTCTCTACAAAGAGGTGGTGGAACACGAGAAGATGAAAGGCTCAGCGAACGAGAGGTCCTATCGTCCACGCCACTTCGTCAGAATTGACGCCTAGATCTCATAACCCTGGCATTCTGCTGGACGTCATTTGCCATTGCATTCAAGCGCTGGGAAGGTTCCAGAAGCTTTCGAAACCCTTTGCCCTAACCGCGGAATGTCACCGCAGTTGATACGATGATGATCGATGCGGATGTACACAGGTCTGAAGGGACGGGGCAACCACAATAGGGTAGCAGCCATGAGGCGGAAGAAAATCCTGGTCCAGCACGCTGTGCAGAGACTACCGTGACGGGCCCCAAAACGAAGTATATATTACACCCCACCCACAGATCTCGGTGGCATCCACAGATCGGAGTCTTGGTCTGGGCGAAAAATAAAGGAATTTCATCGCCGGTGGTTCTGTCCCTGGGAACTAGGGAGTGGGGACCGAAAATGATGATCTAGATCTGAGTGGGAAGTGGCTGGCGTCAACAGTGTTAGCAGTTGGCACGACTCGGCGTACTTGCGAAATAATAAACTGACATACTTATTTATCGGTTCACATGAAATAGGTGACTTGTGAGATCACCGGGCTAAAGAGAGGCGCAAAAAAAGGTCCAGAAAGAGCTGTCGAACTGAGATGTTCGTAGTGTGCGTGTACTAGGCATGTTAGCTCGCATCTCGCCGGGTTGTCGAGGTTGAAACGTTGAAATTGGGAACATTAGCGCTCCCGGAGGCTGAGTTTGAACTTACGGTAGTCCATGCTTCGGAATCACCCGAAGTAGGGGAGCAATCCATGATATGATCAAAAGGTGAGTGCTTGTTCAAGTAAGAGACACTGAAAATTAAACAAAACTTTCATCCAATGTGCCATGTGCGAACTTCCAGAGGAAGTTGTCCGGACTTATTGACGTATCAACCCAAACTCACCCCGAATTTTCTAATGAAAGCTTCCTAGTTACCAACTCCTCAAACCTTGAGTGCTATGGAATTCATCCGAGTCACAGTACGCTGGGGGTCGCACCTCCCACTTGCAGCTTTCAGCCTTTCTTCAGTTCATAATTGACAGTGTACCGCTGAGAACGCTGCCGACGGAGTCCTATGCTAAGCCCGGCGGGAGCGCTCATACAGCTCTGTTGAGGCCGCTTGCATGTAAGATTTTTCTTTACACACTAGCACAGGTCGCACAGCTGCCTCCCATGCCAGTGCAAGTCCACGCATTTATCGCGCGCCTTCGGCCCTTCACTCCTTCGAGTTACCTAACCCATAAAGCTTTAAAGAGCTACTACGATAATGGGCCAAGACTACTACTGCATTCCACTTCACGTCTAACTTTGCATCGCAATTTCCACTTTTCGGAACCAGCTCTCAAACTTTTCTTGTATAGAATTTTGGTGAGCACATCCCACCCAAATTAGCGGTGGACTGAGTTCTAGTTGAATGTGTAGAAATTGGTCGCTATGATGACTCAGAATTCTATTAAACCGTTTTCACCGCGAGATGCACGACCCCCCTCTGATGACTCTAATATAAACAAGTCAAACCTAGGTGACAAAATGGGGCATAATCGATTCAGCAGGCCTGCTACAGCTTCGTCTGTGGCAGCGGAATCATCGGCATTCCAGGTAAAGAAATTGGTTTGTTTGTGAACACATCGAACTAAACGAAGGCTGGAAATGAGGAACCAATACGTTTCTTTCGCGGAGCCCGCCATAGTAAGAGAAGAGAATCAGGTCTTAGCATCTGGGCACCTATAATCGCTCTATTTAAGCGCAGGATCAAAGAGGACGCAGAGTCGGTTGCAACTGGAGATGTTCACCCGGAAATCGTTCAGCTCAGGCAAGAAATATCCACGCTCAAGCAGCGTTTTGCAGATCTGGAAGGGGTGACCCACTCAGTGTACGGTTCATGCCAACCTTCATCCTCGGATGTTTCGCAGAGTGCACGTCAACCTTACTCGGACACCCTCAGCGAGCATTCCCATTACAGGCTTGCAACAATGGATGTAGTCTTACAGGTATGATGCTGCGGACCCGGTCTTCCTTACAAGGTCTAGAGCTGATGACTTGGAATAGGCCAACACAGCGCCTTCAGAGACATTCGCCGGGCGAACTGCATCCACTCATCTGGGGCCAATACAGACCGGAACTATTGAAGATCGGAGCGACGTGGAAGTGCGTTCGACACCCCACCCAATGATGTCGTCGATGGTCGCCAAAGATGCATCGAGCTTCCCGACCAACCGTGAGGGCAGGGAGGACCCCGTTGTTCCGAATGTAACGGCACTAGCTCTGGAAGAGGAGGGTCTCTCCGAGTTTGACAACGTGCCAAGCCTCCAGCCTCGGAATATTGGTCAGGAAAAAATGCCAAGAAAGAAAGAAGCCACGGAACTCAACATAAAGATGGGGATGGTTTCGGAGGCTGAGAATGAACACATTGCTCTGGGTCAGGAGAGACTCCCGAGAAAGAAGCAGAAGAGCGAGACGCGGGAGGAAGAGGATCGGCTGTTACATGTTCGCGGGGACAAATTGCCTAGAAAGAAGAAAGAGACAGTCTGAGAGACTTTGATCGTTTTACCCAGATTCAATTGTTAGATATGCCCAATTCCCTTTTCCACTATATTACTTGAGGCAAGAAAGTTCCTCATTGTGTTTTCCTACGTGCATCCTGTCCGAACCAGTCAACATCAGGTCCATTACCTAATATAGAAAATAGGAGATTCAATATCGAATCGCCGCTTTCCAAGCATGATGGATGTGGGGATACCCCCTACTGACCAGCTTCTTCACCCGGGCGCAAAGTTTACCAGTGTGTAACAGCATGTCTGCTGCCACCCTTGCAGCGCGGGGTCTCCGGACTTAAAGGTACGTGAGACCTCACGTCATAATTCGACGAACACAAGACACAGGGTTAAAAAAGAAGTAAGGATCGAGGGCATGCTCGAAAAGAATATTGATGCTGCGGGTGCGCATGCCAGTAGAGCTGCCTGTGCGAGATGGTGAGTAGCGTTTGAAGTGCCAGGCTATCGCAGGCTGTGCGCCATGTTGCCTTACTGAACTTACATCATCTGATGGTCCGGTCACCGCGATCTAAGCCAACTTGTCGTCTTCTCACATCAGCATCTCGTGTAGACTCAGCGGCGAAGTTGTTTTTCATAAGGTAGGCTACTGCATGCGGTGAATACGCCAATGCTGTCATTCGCCTCAAGGCTGCGGACGAATTCAAATAGGACGGTAATGAATCACGGTGGGGAAATTTTGAACAGATCAAGGATACAATGCGTGTGGGATGTATTTGACTTCGATTAATTAGAAAAGCGATCGGGAATTTCAAACGGCATTGAATCCGTCCGTGTACCAAGAGTTAACATGATGGTATCTGCATGGTAATTTGCAAATGACGTGATTCACGTGTGTACGGAGGTGACTTACCAACAGTTTGTTGCATTGAACCTACAGGCCTCCTGTGAGCGGCGGTGGACACTTGCTGCAAGGCGGCCTCGTGCATAATTGGAGCGTTTGGCATCCCCCGCAAGTCGTGGCACGGACTTAAAGGTTGTACTGCGTCTGACGACGTACATGGAATATCTGCCTTTAGAATTGTCCAAGAAAGAACTATTTTGCCGTCAAGGTTGATGCCATAGGTGGTGTTTGTCGATATTCTTGAGGTCACGAAGAGATCAAAACCTGACTCTGCATTGGGTAATGGGACGACTCGAAGCACGCCGGTAGTGTATCCGATCGCACGGTGGAGCTGCAAACCTCGTGGGTCGTGTATGTATGGTCGGTTGTCCCTAAGGTCTACTCTGTCAAAACCCCGTTCCACGCTCCATCCGAGTGCCAATCCTCCAGGGCAAAATAAAGACCTGAATACCGACCACTGGCAGAGCACCAAACCGTCTCTTGCCTCTCTGGTTTCCGCTGCAAAGCAGTTAGCATCATGATGCCGGCGGCTGCAACAAGTACTGGGTCCGTTCCCCAAAGATCTAGGTATTTGTTCGGTAAAATCTCACCATACATGATTTCATCTTGGCTCAGGAGGCGTGTGGCGTCATTTATCCGAAAAATCAGCGTGCGACGACAACAGTCGTCACAGCCAAGGTTCTATCGAAGGAGGCACACGGTGGACGACATGCCAGCGCCAGCCCAATCTACGAGCGTAGAATTGAAGACCATAGGGGGATTGGAGACCACGGTACGATACATAAATATGTGCAAAGAGTGAGAACGTGATACACTGACCATTGTGATTACAGTTCGGTTCACATTCATCTGGAAATGAACGCGGGAAGTATGACCAGCAGATTTTGTCTGGTGCTTCTGTAGTAAACGATTCGGAAGCTCAAGTAGAAAGTGTCAAAGCGATCTCCACAATTGCTGATATCAAAACCGGCGTACTAGTGAACCATGCTTCCAACACCGCTGACGGTGTCGAGCAACGCACTACTGGGGGTATGGGGGCGGCACAGAAGGAGCACAAGGGACCTGTCACGTCCAAGGTAGAGAGGTACATTTCTGCGATAGAGAAGATTCCCAATTTTTCTTCGATGACAGTCTTATTCATCCCGGGTCTCTGTTGGTATGGACGGAGGAGAGGAAGAACACAGTTCGCCGCGTGGAATACGGGACAAGATACAGTATGCGAAGAGGCGTACACTACATTCCATTCGCACCGCAGTCCCTCGCTCTGTTGGCAGAGTTCCCAGGATAAAGGGGGCATTCAGGAAGGAGAACGAAACCGTGATGCAGCAGCGGATTGCCAGCCCAATCGTGCCGCCGTCGGAGACCATGCAAAATGAAGAGACGAGTCTCTCCGCAGCTGCCGCCGAAGCGCAGAGAGCTGAGTTCGATCAACAAAGAATGACGAACGTCGAGGACGGACGACAGACAACAAGAGAATCCGAAGAAATCGAGAAACTTCGACGTGATCTCTCCGAATCCCACCACCAGATTTCTGAACTGCAGAAGCGCTGCGAGGCTCAATCGAGAGACTTGGAGCACTCGAACAACTTCATGAATACCGCGGATAAGTCCTCCGACTCAGATATTATCTATGCCCTCCAGAGATTGAATGCGGAAGTCCAGCAAAACACGACGCATATAGCTGATTACCTCTCAGAAGACTTTGAGTTTGGGACGAGCCTTACGAAGGAAGACGATCTTGCCGCGCAGAGGGCTTCGGACTACATTGGTCAGGTTTTGGCGAAATCCTTTGAAACGAAGACGTCAGAAGAGATCCCCATGTTGCTCCAAGTCGCTTTTCAGGCCTACCTCGCGTCTGCACTTTGCCAGACTGCATCTTCTTGGGCATTTGAACCGGCGCACAATGCATTCATCGATGGCATATATCAGAGGTTGCGCAGAGTAGGTGAGAAGCCGATTTCTCTTTGCGTTTTTGTGTTCTAGCTGACAAAGAAAAACGTGAACAGAAGCGCAAGCCATTTCTGGACGTTGGCGCTCTCTTGCACGCGTTCACAACGTTCACAACTGGGCTACCAACCCAGAATCCCTCGTCAAAGGGATCATCGCGGGCTTCTCTGACATTTTGTTAGCTGCAGGCTGTACCGCTACACAATCCGACATCATATCGAAAGTTACCTACAAGTTCGAGGGGAAGATAGCCCTGCTTGTCGAGCTTGCCGCGCGCCTCAACAAGTTGTTTGACGAAGTTATTTCCAGTGATTTCGAGGTCTTCATAGTTCGCCCTGGAGAGAAGTTCGAAGGCAAGAGGATGGAAGACCCAGATGGTGATCAGGTTGAGGCCCAAGAGGGGCCAGTTTTGTGTGCGACTCACTTGGGACTGATGAAACGAATACCGACTGGGACGCTGTGGGAGAAGGGGAGAAAGCAGAAGGTGATAGTCCTTAAGGCGAAGGTCTTGCTCGAGTCCTTTTTGAATTCGGAAAATTAGCGAAGGCGTCCTATATCACTCCAGGAAACGGATTCGTCTACAACCATGTACTTAGTAGTACTACAATGTCGGTATTATACTCGTTTGGCATGAATCATTCGGGAGGAACAAATGGGCACTTAATTATGCATAGTAACACATATTTAGTTTCGTATCACTATATCCGTCTCGCTCGACTTCCGTTACTCTATACTAGTAGTAGGCTATACAGTACGCTCTCAAATCTCTTGTGACACCTTTTCTGTCATCTTGAATGCGGGATGTCCGATGGCATATCCGACTGAGCAGAAGACCTTTTTATCGTTTCGCCACAGGGACTCATTCAACTTGAAGTTCCGAATCGTTATTTATATTTACTTATCCCAGCCGGGCCTGCCACCTGCTCTCATAAGTAAATAGTCCGTTTAACACGACTGACTATAACTTGAGACATCTAGTCGAGCTTCAGAGCACCGAGCCTCCGAGTTGTGTCACACTGACACCGGGAAAGTCCTTTACCAACGCGATCCTACGTAGTAGCACGAAATAAGGGTCCTTTTTTTGTTACTTGTACTGGGAAATGAGCGCTTGGGCCACGATGAGTCGGGGTTCTGCGGCCTAAGGTTAACTGAGTTACTGAGAGCGACGTGCCAGCTGCCTTGCTGAGCCTCCGAATTCGGTGGACTCAATGGTCTCTGTGGGCGACCAGTGACTCCGAGTCCAGAGAGTTCTGGGCCCCAGTGCTGCTCCTTTTCCTTGGATGCCGCTCTAGAACTTGAACCTGCTTGCTCTTCCTCCTCGGCTGTCTGTCTTCCGTGACTTTCAGAGGCTCTTGAACGTTCTGTTAGTCTGTCAGGTGACTCTTCAGACCAATATGTGAAGGGTGGAAACCTACTGCTTCCAGTGCTTCTTGAACCATCCCTTCCAAATCCTCCACTCAACTGTGTTTTTTCCTCGGCTGTCTCCCGTGTGCGAGTTGGTGTTCGTCGATCGAATTTTCGAGCGGAACCTTTTGGGAGGGATGCTCGTCCTCCTGGGCCAACGTCGGTGACGGCATCTCCTGCTTGATATCTGAAATCCCGGAAGCGTTCAGCTCGCTCTCTTTTAACAATCGGTCTTCCGGTCCATCTACGTCGGAAGTCTGAGCTTCTTTCTGAATCTCTTCCTGTATTGATGGCGACTCCTCCTCATCGACGGGCGAGAGCTGCGTATGCAATTCGAGTGCGCCCGGATAACCATTCGCCAGTGCCTTCTGAATAATAGGCATAACACCGACTTCTTCATTTAGTGATCGCGGCTCATCAGTGTGCGACACCAGTGTCTGAGAATCGGTCCCCAGTTCATTAACCGGAGCAATATACCAGGAGTAGAACCTGCGCTTACCTCCTGGGTCCTCCCCTGATCCGCATGATCTCCGAGTGGGCGATTACTATTTTGAAGTCGCTTTTTGTAGAAG
>JBBPTX010000441.1:0-25415 GCA_038094595.1 Pulveroboletus aff. annulatus
ATCCCTTCAGCAGTAACGGTTTTCTTCGTAGGGCAAAGAATTACCCCCTTAGTAAGGCCGTGGTCCACCACGACCAAAAGACTATCGAACCCCCCGGAGAGAGGGAGGTCGGTGATGAGGTCACAAGAAATCTGCTGGAACGGGCGGGAGCAGGACGAGGGGATCGGGGTGAGCGGAGGGGAGGACGGATGGGTGTTAGTCTTGTTTTGTTGGCAAACAGCGCAACCGTCCACGTAAGAGCGGACAAATGTGGCGAGTCCGGGCCACCAAAAGTCGGCAGCGACGAGCTGGCGAGTTTTGAGGAAACCGGGATGTCCGGCAGAGTGGTGGTCGTGGCAACGGGCGACGATGGAGCGACGGAGTGGTTGGTCGTCAGGGACGTAAACACGGTCTTGATAGAGGAGCACGCCATCACGGTATTGCCAGTCCGAGAGGCGGGAGCGGGCAGCGGGGGGAAGTTGACCTTTGATTTCCTGAAGCTTGTGGAGGACTAGGTCGTCGGAGGCGGAGGCGGAGGAGATGACAGAGGAGAGTGCGGAGTCGATGATGCGGATGAAGAGGGAGTCAGGGAGGAGGGTGACGCCGGTGTTGTCATCGTCAGTGTGGGGAAGGAGATCTGGGCGGCGAGAAAGGGCATCCGGGCCAGCGAGATGGGAGCCGGGGACATGGGTGATGTGGTAGTCGAAGTCCGCTAGATCTAACATCCAGCGAGCTTGACGTCGGTTGAGGTCCTGGGGGCGGCGGAAGTATGTAAGGTTTTTATGGTCAGTGAAGACCGTTACAGGGAACGGGGAACCGTGGAGATAGTGCTGCCAAGCTTTGAATCCTCGAAGGACAGTGAGGAGTTCCCGGTCGTGTATATCGTAATTTCGTTCGGCGGGTGCGAACGTCTGAGAGAGGTAGGAACAGGGGTGCCAGTCACCATTTGAATCCGTCTGAAGAAGGATTCCCCCTGAGGCGTACTTGGAGGCATCCGTAGCGATGGCGAAGGGTCGGGTGATATCGGGCATGAAGAGGACGGATCGTCGTGTGAAGAGAGTTTTCAGGTGGTCGAAGGCAGTTTGGCGGGCGGGTGACCAGTCCCAAGGCTGGGTTTTCTTTGTGAGGTCGATGAGGGGTCGGGCGATATCGGAGTACCCTGGGATGAATCTGCAGTAGAAGTTGGCAAATCCTAGGAAGGAGCGGATGTCGCGAACTTTCTTGGGAGTGGGCCATTTTGCGATGCCGTCCAGTTTGACGGGGTCCATGGCAAGCTGCCCTTCCTTGACAATCATTCCGAGGTATTCTACCTCGGGAACGGCGAAGTTACATTTTTCCAGCTTAAGGTGTAGATCTAGCTCCGTCATTCGCTGGAGGACGCGGCGAGTTCGTTCCGTGTGGGTGTCATCGTCGGGGGAGAAGATGAGGAGGTCGTCCATATAGATAACGAGCCACCCTTCGGCGATCATATCGCGAAAAGAGTCGTTCATAAATCGTTGGAACGTGGCGGGGGAGTTGGTCATTCCGAAGAACATGACCAAGGGTTCGAAGAGTCCTTTGTGCGTGAGGAATGCTCCCTTCCATTGATGTCCATCCTTGATTCGGACGTTATTGTATCCCCATCGGACATCGAACTTGGTAAAAACGCGGGCGCCTCTGAGTTTATCGAGGAGATCGGTGATAAGGGGAAGGGGATAAGCGTCACGAATGGTGTGTTCGTTGAGGTACCTGTAATCTTGGCAGGGGCGTAATTTCCCGTCCTTTTTTTTGACAAAAAAGAACGGAGACGCTTGGGGGGAAGTGGAAGGGCGGATTTTTCCAGCGGCTAGATTTTCGTCTAGGAAGTCTTCGGTGGCCTTTTTCTCGTCCGGGGTTAAGGGGTAGAGTTTCCCAATTTTGGGGATGAAGGAGTCTTTGACATTGATTTCATGATCGTATGGGCGAGAGGGAGGAAGAGAGTCCACGGTTTCCTTTGAGAAGACCGAGGCAAAGTCTTTGTAGGCATCTGGGAGGGTGACCTTGGATTTCGCCTTTTCGGCGGCGGCGGCGAGTTCGGTGGCGGTAGTCAGTCTTGCCACGAGTTTCGGATGAGTTCGGTGAAATCGAGGTCCGGTGCGAGTGATCCGTTGACAGGCGTAATGGTGGAGGGCAGACTTAACGTAATGTTCGCCATCGGGGAGATCTAAAAAAATAGAAAGGGCGTGGTTCAGAACGGTTTCTACGAGGGTGTGTCGAGGAGGTGGAGTGGAGGTGGTTTTTGGGAGGCGATCATTGTGTCGTTGAGTATCTTTTGCAAAGGCTTGATATAGGGGGGTGGATTCGTCGAGTTTTTCGGGGATAGAGACGGTTCGTTTGGTCCAGTCGATGACTGGGTTGGTAGCGCGAAGCCACGGAGATCCAAGGATCGCATTTTCATTTCCACAGTGCATGACGTGAAAACGAACTTGTTGGGTGACCCCTTCGATGTTGATAAAAAGGAGTGTGGTAAAGCGTATGGCTCCTTTCACATTTGGGGTTTGGTCTACGTTTCGTACCGCGATTGGCTTTGGAAGTCGTTCGAGGGGAAGTCGATGTTTTCGGGCGAAGCCCCAGTCAAGGCAATTAATGTCTGCCCCGCTGTCGATGAGTGCATGGGTGTCGACGGTTTTCAATGTGTGCGAGGGGTCTATGAGCTGGAGGGCGATGCGCATAGATTTCTTGGATTGGGATACTAGTACAGGAGCACACGTAAAGAGGGAAGGGTCTGACGTCGAGGCAGTCTTCCCTTTTAAAAACCCGCAGCGACTCGAGCTACTATCTCGTCGTCGTTGCCGTCCTCGTCGTCTTCTTCGATCTTGGCGAGCGAGGGCAAGTCTTTGTCGCTTTCCCCTTCAACCTTTTGGACCGTTTTCTTCGGTTTCGGGGAGTTAAAAGATCCAGGGCATTTGAACGACATATGTCCTTTTTGTCTGCAACGGAAGCAGTGTCCTTCTCTGATACATCTCGTTCGTTCCTCGGGGGTGAGTTTAGCAAGTCAGACGACGTCTACGTCCATTGCATTGGGGTCTTTAGCGGGGGTGGGGGTGGAATACTGATGGTAGGTGGTGCGAGTGGGAGTTTTGTGGCGGGCGGCGATTTCTTTCGCACAGTCCATGTGGGTTTGGAATGTTACGGCTTTCTTCAGCCAAGAGTCGATGGTAGTGGGAACAGTTTCCATGGCCAAGATATGGCGCATGAGAGCTTCTGGGATAGCGGCCGAGTAGTAGCCGATTAAGACGTTGTGGTCGGTAATGCCGGCGATGGCATAATGGTTTTGAAACTGGGCGTTGTATTCGGTAAGCGAGGGGAAGTATCCTCCTCCTTTTGTGGCGGTCATGCGTGTAGTGGTGAGCCATGCGATGGCATTCCCGGTGGTGTCGTAGTGTTTGAACGCCTTAAGGTATTCTTCACGGAAATTGTCCCAGGAACCCATGGAGATGGATCCGTCAGAGGCGATTTTTGAGGCGCGGAAGGTGTTGGCCCATGTGAGTGCGGGTCCTTTGGTCATATATGACAGCGCAAAGGCTATCTGTTTCGGGGCGGTGTTATAAACGTCAGAGTTGACGTTCAAGTAGAAGACGACGGAGTCGAGCCATTGTTTGGCCGTTTTGTAGTCGCCATCATACTTCTCAGGGGTACCGATACGGAGTTCGACGGGTTTGTTAGACATTGGCGGGATCGGGGGAAAGAGATGGCTGGTTTGGCGACAAGGGGTGGGGGATGGTGGTGTGGGAGGACGAGGGATGTGCAACGAGGCAGTCAGTTGGTGGGAAAGATCGCGGGTAGCGTCTTCTTCGTCTGAGTCTAGGAGGGGTTCGTCGGGGTTTTCTTCCCAGGTGTCTGGGTTGGGGTCGTCAGGGGTGTCCGATGAATCAGAGTGGTGGGTTCGAAGGGGTTCTCGGGGATTCCAGCGAGAATCTGTGGTTCGAGTGTGGCGTGAAATGGTGGGCGTACGTGATAGTGCGCGTCGAGTAGGGATAACCTAGTTCTTTTGTTACGCGTGGCCCTTGGGTATGGTCGCGCGTAGACCTACGAGGCCTAGGGTCGAGGGGACAACGATGACGGTTGAGAATATCCGTCAAGGTAACGGCCGTGGGGTTGCCGGTCAAGTCTACCAAGTGGTGAGCAAGGTAGTCGAGGATATCCTACGCCACACTGGCGATAGGGTCAAGGGTTCGGAGTAAGACACACGTGAACGCTGGAGGCGTTGATGTGCGAAGCGTTCACTCGAGTGTAGAACGAAGACACGTAGAATTGCTAGAGCTAACTAGGCGGTAGCCGTAGGTAGAACTAGGTTAAGGAAAAGAGGTGAAACGCCCAGTTGAAGGGTTTATATGGTGAAGAGGAAGAGGTGACGGTAACGCGTCACAAGGTTAAGGGCCGGCGTGGTAATCGGCGTGAGAAGAGCTTAAACCAATAGCAAAACCACGCATAGGAAGGAGTCATAAGGGCCGGCGCATACGGCGTGAGAAGAGCAGAAGAAGAAGGAGTATCTGCGCAGTGAGGGATAAGCACGCTTACGAGAGATATGGAATGTCGTGGAACGACATGGAATGTAGCGGGTTAAGCGTGAGAAAAGAGACGAGTGTCAGTCCGTAATGTTAAGTAAAGAAAAAGAATAGACCCTGCAGCGAATCGTAACATTACCCCCTTAGTAACTCCGAAGCTACGGCGAGGACTTCTTACAATTCCCGAAAAGCGGGTCAGGGAGAACCGGTGACGTTTGCATACCCGACGTCGTCTAACTCGTCTTGATCTTCCATGGAAAATCCCTCGGTGGGGGAGGAAGGGGGAAGATGGTAAGATTGTTGCGAGGAGGAGGAGGAGTGTCGAGACGAACGACGAGAGTTGCTGGTTCTTTGGACGATTTGTCCGTTTCGGAACGCGGCTTGGGGTCGGCGAGGACGAGAGGAAGGGGAGGCGCATGGAGTGGCGGCGGTGGAAGAAATGCGGGAGGCAAGAGAACGAGGAGGCCCGGGACAACGCGCGAAAGAATGTCCCGGGGCACGGCGGTGGCAGCCCCGGCAAGTGTACTGCTGGCAAGAGAGTTGGGTATGGCCAAGGCAGTTGCAAGTAAAGCAGCGTTGATTAAATCGAGGGTGTCCCACATAGATGCGATCTCTGCCGTTACGACCGGTCCACCAATCGTTGAGGTTTTGTCTATGGATGGGCGATCCGTCCCTGAGTATGACATCGCCAAGTCCTCGACCAGCGGTGGCTAGGTCTCGAAAGTGGTTATCAACGTCAAGGAGGAAGGTATCGTACCCTGACTGAAACCCATGGGAGTAGAGGGAGTGACGCGCGTGATAGATGTAGTCCATCATGGTCCTGCCAAGAGTGGTGTGAGGGAATACGGGTCCAGACCCGGAGATGAAGGAGGCGATGCAGTTTAACTGCATGGCCGTATCGAACCAAGTATAGAGAGGGGAGCCTTCGGCGGCGTAGACACTAATAGGTATACGGAGACGTTCGTCAGACAAAAACATGTGGAAGCAAACGTATTCCTCATCGGTGAACCGTTCTTCTCGGAGGCGGTTGGTGTGACGATGGCCGGAGACGTCAAGGGGGACCTGGGTGTCCCAACCTGAGTGGACTTCTAGGGAATCCGAGCTTGGCGCTCGGACGAGGGCTGGGCGGTGGACGCCTAGAAATGAGGGGGGTCTGGGAGAAGGTTCCCGATGGAGCGGAGGGGTAAACGTTGGAGAGGTCTGGATCCTGCCAGAGACGGGGGAGACGTGGGAGGGTGGAACACCGCCAACAAGAGCGGCGAAGTTGACAGGCTGTGGGGCGGCGGGGATAGTAGGAGAGACCCTCTCGGGGTCGGCAGAGGGAAGACGGATGGTGTTCGGGTTGGTGGATGGAGCGGTAGCTGGGGTGTCGACATGGTTGGAAAATTCGATGGCCATTAGTAGCAGGTGGAACGGGGTTATCTGCGGCGTGGTGGGCGTGCGGATGAGAGGGAGAAGGCGGTGGGGTGACGCTTTTTATAATTGTCGAGAATCTCCGACGAATGTTTCAAGTTCCGCTCTGGTTCCCAAGAATCTTCTTCGGCGGAGTACCCTTTCCATCGGATTAGGTACTGTCGGGACGACGGCATTCCGCGATGCCGTAGGATGGCTTCTATTTCGTATTCTTCTTGTCCTTCGACAAGGTCCGGAGGCGGTGTGGGGAAGTTTGGTCCGTGTACGGGGTTTTCACGATAGGGCGATAGGAGAGAAGCGTGGAACGTGTTATGAATTTTCCACGTTCGTGGGAGTCGGAGACGATAGGTGACAGGGGACAGGACGTCTGTGATGGTAAAAGGTCCTTCACGTTTTGCGGCGAATTTCGGATCTTGGACCGATCTTTTCAAGTTTCGTGCTTCTAGCCATACCTTGTCTCCTTTGGTAAAAGGTTTGAACGTGGAGCGGGTTCTAGCTGCCATCGTTTGACGGGCAAGTTCATGGGTGGCGAGGGCTTCATCTCGTAGGGCGGATAAATTTCGGAGCCGTTCTTCGACGGCGGGGATCTTGGTTTCGGCAATAACCGAGGGAAGGGCACGGGGCTCGTAGCCCATCATGAGAAGAAAAGGGGATTTGCCTGTGACAGAGTGCGGGCAGTGATTGTGGGTGAATTCGGCGTGAGAGATATGATTGGACCAGGAGGAGGGGAGATTTCCGCAATAGATGCGGAGATACGTCTCAACCTCTTGATTTACGCGTTCGGTCTCGCCGTCAGTCTGAGGGTGATACGCAGTAGAAAGGGAGAGGTCGTAGCCAAGGAGGCGTCCGAGTTCTTTGGCGAAGGCGGAGGCAAATTGGGGACCTTGGTCCGAGATGACTTTGTCATAGAGGCCGAACCGTTTGTAGACTTTATGGAAAAAGAGATATGCAATCCCTTCAGCAGTAACGGTTTTCTTCGTAGGGCAAAGAATTACCCCCTTAGTAAGGCCGTGGTCCACCACGACCAAAAGACTATCGAACCCCCCGGAGAGAGGAAGGTCGGTGATGAGGTCACAAGAAATCTGTTGGAATGGGCGGGAGCAGGACGAGGGGATTGGGGTGAGCGGGGGGGAGGACGGATGGGTGTTAGTCTTGTGTTGTTGGCAAATGGCGCAACCTTCCACGTAAGAGCGGACAAAGGTGGCGAGGCCGGGCCACCAGAAGTCGGCAGTGACAAGTTGGCGAGTTTTGAGGAAGCCAGGGTGCCCGGCAGAGTGGTGGTCGTGGCAACGGGCTACGATGGAGCGGCGGAGTGGTTGGTCGTCAGGGACGTAAACGCGGTCTTGATAGAGGAGCACGCCATCCCGGTATTGCCAGTCTGAGAGGCGGGAGCGGGCGGCGGGGGGAAGTCGACCGTCGATTTCCTGAAGTTTGTGGAGAACTAGGTCGTCGGAGGCAGAGGCGGAGGAGATGACAGAGGAGAGTGCGGAGTTGATGATGCGGACGAAGAGGGAGTCAGGGAGGAGTGTAACGCCGGTGTTGTCATTATCACTGGGGGGAAGGAGATCTGGGCGGCGAGAAAGGGCATCCGGGCCAGTGAGATGGGAGCTGGGGACATGGGTGATGCGGTAGTCGAAGTCTGCCAGATCTAGCATCCAGCGAGCTTGACGTCGGTTGAGGTCCTGGGGGCGGCGGAAGTATGTAAGGTTTTTATGGTCTGTAAAGACCGTTACAGGGAACGGGGAACCGTGGAGGTAGTGCCGCCAAGCTTTGAATCCTCGAAGGACGGCGAGGAGTTCCCGGTCGTGTATATCGTAATTTCGTTCGGCGGGTGCAAATGTCTGAGAGAGGTAGGAACAGGGGTGCCAGTCACCATTTGAATCGGTCTGAAGAAGGATTCCCCCGGAGGCGTACTTGGAGGCATCCGTAGCGATGGCAAAGGGTCGGGTGATATCGGGCATGAAGAGGATGGGTCGTTGTGTAAAGAGGGTTTTTAGGTGGTCGAAGGCAGTTTGGCGAGCGGGTGACCAGTCCCATGGCTGGGTTTTCTTCGTGAGGTCGATGAGGGGTTGGGCGATATCGGAATATCCTGGGATGAATCTTCAGTAGAAATTGGCAAATCCTAGGAAGGAGTGGACGTCTTTAACTCTCTTGGGAGTGGGCCATTTTGCGATGCCGTCTAGTTTGACGGGGTCCATGGCGAGCTGCCCTTCTTTGACGATCATCCCGAGGTATTCGACTTCGGGGACGGCAAAGTTACATTTTTCTAGCTTGAGGTGTAGATCAAGCTCTGTCATTCGCTGGAGGACGCGGCGAGTTCGTTCGGTGTGGGTGTCATCATCGGGGGAGAAGATGAGGAGGTCGTCCATGTAAATAACGAGCCACCCTTCGGCGATCATATCACAAAAAGAGTCGTTCATAAATCGTTGAAACGTGGCGGGGGAGTTGGTCATTCCGAAGAACATGACTAAGGGTTCAAAGAGGCCCTTATGCGTGAGGAATGCTCCCTTCCATTGATGTCCGTCCTTGATTCGGACATTATTGTATCCCCATCGGACGTCGAACTTCGTAAAAACGCGGGCGCCCTTGAGTTTGTCGAGGAGATCGGTGATAAGGGGAAGGGGATATGCATCACGAATGGTGTGTTCATTGAGGTATCGGTAGTCCTGGCAGGGGTGTAGTTTCCCGTCCTTCTTTTTGACAAAAAAGAACAGAGACGCTTGGGGAGAAATGGAAGGACGGATCTTTCCGGCGGCGAGATTTTCGTCTAGGAAGTCTTCAGTGGCCTTCTTTTCGTCTGGGGTCAGGGGGTAAAGTTTCCCAATCTTTGGGATGAAGGAGTCTTTGACATTGATTTCATGGTCATACGGGCGAGAAGGGGGAAGTAAGTCTGCCGTTTCTTTTGAGAAGACTGAGGCAAAGTCCTTGTAGGCATCCGGGAGGGTGACTTTGGGTTTTGCCTTTTCTGCAGTGGCGGCAAGTTCAGTGGCTGTAGTTATTTTCGCAACGAGTTTCGGATGTGTCTGGTGATATCTGGACCCGGTGCGCGTAATTCTTTGACAGGCATAGTGATGGAGGGCGGATTTTACGTAGTGTCCTCCATCGGGAAGATCTAAGAAGATTGAGAGGGCGTGGTTTGGGACCGTCTCTACCAAGGTATGCTGCGGGGGTGGCGGGAGGGTGGTTTTCGGAAGTCGTTCATTGTGTTGTTTGGTGTCCCGAGCGAAGGAGTGATAAAGCGCAGCGGATTCGTCGATTTCTTCCGAGATAGAGAGCGTCCTAGCTGTCCAATTGATGTTAGGGTTGGTGGTGCGAAGCCAGGGTGATCCGAGGATAACATTTTCGTTTCCACAGTGCATGACGTGGAATAGTACTTGTTGGGCGACGCCTTCGATGTTGAGGAAAAGGGAGGAGGTGAACCGTATTGCTCCTTTGGCATTTATGGTCTGGTCTACATTTCGTACTGAGATTGGTTTCGAAAGTTTGTTTAAGGGGAGTCGATGTTTTCGGGCGAAGCCCCAATCGAGGCAATTGATGTCTGCCCCACTGTCAACGAGGGCATGGGTGTCGACGGTTTTCATGGTGTGCGAGGGGTCTATGAGCTGGAGGGGAATGCGCATAGATTTCTTTGACTGGGATAAAAGTACAGGGGCACACGTAAACGAGGAAGGGGCTGACGTCGAGGCAGGCTTCCTTTCTAAAAATCCACGACGACTCACGCTACTGCTTCTTCATCGTCGTCTTCTTCTTCCTCGATTTTAGCGAGCGAG
Organism: Pulveroboletus aff. annulatus; assembly: GCA_038094595.1. Lineage (NCBI taxonomy): Eukaryota > Fungi > Basidiomycota > Agaricomycetes > Boletales > Boletaceae > Pulveroboletus > Pulveroboletus aff. annulatus. The sequence continues at coordinate 9,689 of JBBPTX010000441.1, forward strand.
GGGTCCTCATCCTTGTCCTCTTCTTCCACCTTTTGGACCGTTTTCTTCGGCTTCGGGGTATTCGGGAATCCGGGGCATTTGGATGACATGTACCCTTTCTGTCTGCAACGGAAGCATCGTCCTTCCCTGATACACTTCTTTCGTTCGTCCGGGGTGAGTTTGGTAAGTCGGACGACGTCTACGTCCATCGCGTTGGGATCTTTGGTGGGGGCCGGGGTGGAGTACTGATGGTAGGTGGTGCGAGTGGGGGTTCTGTGGCGGGCGGCGATTTCTTTCGCACAGTCCATATGGGTTTGGAATGTTACGGCTTTCTTCAGCCAAGAGTCGATGGTGGTGGGGACAGTTTCCATGGCCAAGATACGGCACATGAGAGCTTCTGGGATAACGGCTGAGTAGTAGCCGATTAGGACGTTGTGGTCGGTGATGCCGGCGATGGCATAATGGTTTTGAAACTGGGCGTTGTATTCGGTGAGCGAAGGGGAGTATCCACCTCCTTTCGTGGCGGTCATGCGGGTAGTGGTAAGCCAGGCGATGGCATTCCCGGTGGTGTCGTAGTGTTTGAATGCCTTAAGGTATTCGTCACGGAAATTGTCCCAGGAGCCCATAGAGATGGATCCGTCGGAGGCGATTTTTGAGGCGCGGAAGGTGTTGGCCCACGTAAGTGCGGGTCCCTTGGTCATGTATGACAGCACAAAGGCTATTTGTTTCGGGGCGGTGTTGTAGACGTCGGAATTGACGTTTAAGTAGAAGACGACGGAATCGAGCCATTGTTTGGCTGTTTTGTAGTCGCCATCGTACTTTTCCGGGGTTCCGATACGGAGTTCGACGGGTTTGTTGGACATTGGTGGGATCGGGGGAAAGATATGGCCGGTTTGGCGACGAGGGGTAGGGGATGGTGGCGTGGGAGGGCGAGGGATTTGCAACGAGGCAGTCAAGTGGTGAGAAAGATTGCGGGTAGCGTTTTCCTTGTCTGAGTCAAGGAGGGGTTCGTCGGGGTCTTCTTCCCAGAAGTCTGGGTTGGGTTCGTCGGGAGTATCCGAGGAGTCTGAGTGGTGGGTTCGAAGGGGTTCTCGGGGATTCCAGCGAGAATCTGTGGTTCGGGTGTGGCAAGAAATGGTGGGCGTACGTGATAGTGCGCGTCAAGTGGGAGTAACCTAGTTCTTTTGTTACACGTGGCCCTTGGGTATGGTCGCGCGTAGACCTACAAGGCCTAGGGTCGGGAGATAGTGATGACGGTTGAAGATATCCGTCCAAGGGAACGGCCGTGGGGTTGCCGGTCAAGGTCTACCAAGCGGTTGGCGAGGTAGTCAAAGGTATCCTATGCCACACAGGCGATAGGGTCAAGGGTTCGAGGTGGACACACAGAGACGCGAAGAGCGTTCGAAGTGTGAAGCGTTCACTCAAGTGTAGAACGAAGACACAAGGTAGATTGCTAGTGCTAGCTAGGCGATAACCGTAGGTAGAACTAGGTTAAAGGAAAGGAAACGAATGCCCAGTTAAAGGGTTTATATAGTGAAGAGAAAGATTGTGACGGTAACGCGTCACATAGTTAAGGGCCGGCGTGGGGGCGGCGTGAGAAGAACAGAAACCAATAGCAAAACCACGCATGTGAAAGAGATATAAGGGCCGGCGCATTCGGCGTAAGAAGATCAGAAGGTGAACGAGTACCTGCGCGATGAAGGATAAGCACGCTTACGAGATATATGGAAAGTCGTAGAACGACGTGGAAGGTAGCGAAGTAAGCGTAAAAAGGAAACGAGTGTCAGTTAATACTAAGCAAAGAAAAAGAGTAGACCCTGCAGCGAATCGTAACAGCTGTTATTAAGGTCAAATAAGCTCATATCAAGTACTAAATGCTTAAATTTATAAAAAGTCAAAAAACTGTCCAAATGAGCTATCATTTTGAAACAGCTGCCATTTCATCAAATCATGTTCAAATCTTTTAAATCTTGGATTGATTGAAAGCCAAGAGTAAGTACTATATTTGATATACTAACCATTTTGGGCTATGATTTGTAATTACAACACATCATTACATTTATTACAAAATGTGCAAACATGCAGACAGTTTTTTGAGCCACTGTAACACATTATAATATGCAAGAGAACTTAATATTTTCTTACATTGTTTTCATATTATAATAGCTTAGAATTATATATTTATTTAGGTCACAGATTGTGTCCATCATAACAACCCACTCTAAAACTTCTTATGTATATAATTTGATAAGAAATATGTACATATATAACTTCAAAATAGTGCACATTAATAGCACATTTTACATAGTTAGCATTTTAACAATCATGTCCAATGGATTTTCAAATCATTATTCATCAGTATCACCAATAGAGTTATCCATCCAAAAACCTTTTTCCTGATCTGTAAACTGCTGTGAGTCTAATACTTCCATAATAGACCAAAAGGAACTCTCAGCATCATTAGCTGCCTGGTCAACAGCCTGAAAAATATCTGGCTGCAAGAAGGGAAGAACAAAAAAATTAGGTATAATGTACTCCCATAGTTTGCCAGATGCAAGTGGCAAATACTGCATATAGAATATCTGAAAAATGCATTGGCAAGTGGGATTCAAATCAACGAATGCATTCAAGTAAGGATGAAGAAGCTCTTTTGAGGACCTGCTGTAATCATCAAGTGGCATTGAAAGATAGACAATATCTATTTCAATATTGGTGAGCCAATAGCCATTCCAGAACAATAAGAGTCCCACTTTTTTCTGAGGGTGCTGACATTGTACCAGCGCCTGTGGTCAATAACGTCGCACAAGATGTTGGAGAGCCACCGTGGAGCGACCCAGGAGGGAAGACGACAAGAAATGAGTCTGATTGCCCTTCGACGGGGGATACATCATCCGTTCCATACGAACGAGGAGGCGTGAGAGTGCCGTCCATTATAGCGATACAACGGGCTACAGCGTGAACCTGCCGTCGTGCTGTACCATGTGTTCTGGAATCAGGGGGAATGGGGTTGGCTCTGGATCGCAAGTAACGAGGAACGCAGGTTGATGAGGACAGTATAGACGATGACCGAAGTAGATCGGGAATATCTTCCAGTTCAACAGAAAAACGTTCGGGTTGCTGCGCATCTTGAACGATAATGTTCAAAATCTTTCGGCCGAGGATGTAGACAGTCCCATTTACAGCTGCGGCACGACAGAATCCCTGGGTTATCTCACCAGATCCTCCGTAATAACCGACAAGAAACGGCGACGAGCCGTAACGCCCAGCCGACTTTAGACAGTTACGCACACGATACAGTGCAGATAACGTTGTTTCTGAGCAGATATGTGAGTTAGAACACGGTAGTGCATTCGCATCTTACCCCCGGAGAAGTCACAAAAGGCAAGTGAGAACATAATCACTCGAGAGATCTCTTCGCTCAAGTTGAAGGACTCCCGGAGAAACTGATCGAAAGGAATACCTTCTTTACCCTGCAGTTCGGGGCTCTTCTCAAACTCCCCAGCGGCGAATGAAATAAAACGCATGAGGCGCCGTTTTTCGATCAAAGAGATGCTCCGATCCTGGAAGATAGTCTCCTTGTTCTGCGGAACGCTCTGGAGCTCGCCATCGCGATATATCCCAACGGGACCCAGAAGCTTATATGAACCGTAGCGAGCTACACCGGAGGATACAAGTGAGGATATGAATGGCCCGACGGATGGAATAACAGAAGGTGACAACGAAATCGAGTATTGTTTCTGGTGGGATGGACGACTCGGCGACAGATAATCGACCCTATAATGGACAATTTCCGAATCGTCGGTAGGATTCGCCGAATGTGCCTCTGCCCATTGTACCAACTCGTCTAGCGTGAACGTCGCTTCGGCAGAACCATAGTACGGGTTGGGATCGATGTGGGCTACGCTGAGTCCAGCCTTAGCCAAGGCGCTGTGATCATTCAGTGGGATATTCAATGTAGATCCGTGATATAACCCACGCAGCTGCGATGGACTGTGACAGCCCAGTACCAAGTACAATGACGTCGAAAACGTTGTCTGTCATTGTCACGGTCTCCAAGGCAAGTATAATGCTGCAGCCCACTAGCCGTTACTTCCCGTGACGCTTGCCCTTAACTAACCAGTCACGTGTTTCCCTCTAAGCAAAAATTTCCGGTATCCGGTATTAGTGTTACTACTTGTCGGACTGAAATCTACCATGGCAAAGACGGATAAAAGGGACAAAAAAGCCACTTCGAAGAAGGCCGATCCGGTCAAGACAAAGACCGCAGTGCGTGTTGCGGCTTCTTCTAAAACAATTCTCGCCAAAGCTGCAGCACTCGGTGAGTCGGCACCTACCAAGGGTGCATTTGTCTGGACGAAACACTTGTTGGTACATTGCTGACAAAATATAAACCGAATTTAGGTGATTTCTCTGCTTCTTCAAGTTCAGAAGAGTCGAGCGAAGATGATCGGAAAACGGCATCTGCACCCATAAAGACGGCTCCTACCCAAAGTACGTTGCTCCGGATAATCTGACTATTGGTCTCTAACATATTGTTGACAAAAGAAAAATCGAATTTAGATGATTTTTCTGATTCTTCAAGTTCAGAAGAGTCGAGCGAAGATAGTGACGATGATGATCGGAAAACGGCATCTGCACCCACGAAGACGGCTCCTGCCCAAAGTACGTTGCTCCGGATAATCTGACTATTGGTCTCTAATACATTGTTGACAAGAAAAAATGAATTTAGATGATTCTTCTAATTCTTCGAGTTCAGAAGAGTCGTCGAGCGAAGATAGTGACGATGACCAGAAAAAAATATCCGTCCCCTCAAAGGCGGCTCCTACCAAAAGTACGTTTCTCTCACTGAAGTGGCTGTTCTCTCACTGATCGCTGTTAAAAGAGAACGCAGATTCTGAGGATAGCTCATCTGACTCGTCCAACTCCGAGGATCCTTCTGGTGAGAATGACAGCGATGAAGAGAAAGAGAAGACAGCTCCGCCTGCAGAAGGTTTGTCGCCGCCTTGTTGGGTAATTACTGGTTGCTGAGAGATTATCAGCCAATAAAAAACGCAAAGCTGACAGCGAGGCAGCTGCTCTGCCCAAAAAAGCGAAACTGGTGAATGGCAATGCCAGTGAGGTGACCTCGGGCGAAGAAACAAGGAGCATTTTTGTTGGCAAATTATCATGGAACGTTGATAACGACTGGCTAGCTCAAGAGTTCGCCGAGTGTGGAGAAGTTGAATCTGCTCATGTCCAAGTGGACCGCAATACTGGTCGTTCCCGTGGTTTCGGTTACGTTCACTTCAAGACCGCTGACGCGGTTGAAAAAGCCCTGGCAATGAACGGGAAAGAGATCGATGGGCGTCCCATCAACGTTGACAAGAGCAATCCACCAGACAAGAAGACAGCCATGGATAGACGAGCACAAGCCTTCGGCGACACGGCCAATGCACCATCGGCTGTTATCTTTGTCGGCAATCTTAGCTTCGGGGTCAACGAGGATACTCTATGGGAGACCTTTGGCGAACATGGTGATATCAAGAGCATCCGTGTACCTACAGATCGCGACACAGGGAGACCGAAAGGGTTTGCATACGTGGAATTTAGTGAAGTTGGAGCCGCAAGAAAGGCCCACGAGGCACTGCAAGGTTGTGAGCTCGATGGCCGATCAATCAGGTTGGACTTTTCACAGCCCCGTGACAGTGCCGGTGGTCGTGGTGGGGGACAGGTACGTTGATTCGCCATGTCAGCAATGCGGGCGTAATGGATATCATTTCAGGGAGGTCGTGGAGGTCGTGGACGCGGTGGGTTTGATCGAGGTCGCGGAGGGTTTGATCGAGGCCGTGGAGGATTTGATCGAGGTCGTGGAGGATTTGACCGAGGTCGTGGGGCTGGTTGGGGTGGTCGTGGTGGGGAAAGAGGCGGGAGGGGAAGGGGAAGGGGCGCCCGGACAGGTGGTATCACCCAGTTCGAAGGAGAGAAAATTACCTTCTAGTGATTTCAGCCCTTTAGGTCAAAACTTCATCAGTCTTCCCTTTGGGTAGTACCCGAGTTGCTGCATAATCTAAGTACTACCAACCGGACATGCTAAAAAAGTTCATTGTATGAGATCATGGTTAGATTAACCGAGCTTTCCTTCCTGGATTGCTCTTCTAATGGGATTCTGACTGGGTGGCAAAGCCCCCGTCCTCTCCAGTCGCTCAAAAAGTACAAACAACTTCTCAGCTTCCTGCTCCTTCTCTTCATCAGTCATGGAGAGGGGTTCGTGCTCCGTCTCAATCGTCCCAGTGATCGGGTTAATGGGCAAGCCAGCGGTGGTCGTCATCGGTGCACCCGATGTGCCTGACTTTGCTGGGACAGAAACCACTCCCTTCTGGAAGAGGAACCCAGCGACATTGCCATATCCAAGGTAACCCGAAAGAGTCATTGCTAAATTAACTGGACTGAGCAGGAAAGGTGGTTACGAAGCGCGTTTGACTCACCGTCACAGTCACACATTGCAAAGAACATCTCTCCACAAACCCTGTTCAGTCGGGTGTGGTATACGCTCTGTAGAAGGCGCAGGCATCTCCCTAAAAGGTCTGGTCGTGCCTCCAAGGGGCTGGATCGATCCAGATTGGGGGGAATAAACCGGTTCCTTATCCTAAGTTTGGCGTCCTCGTCTCCCAGGCAAAAGCGCGTGATGAGGACAACGAGAGGCGAAACCAAATCATCCAGAGTCTCTCCATCTGGCAAGCGTTTCCGGATGCTAGGATGATCGGCGTTAATGTCCTCGGGCATGAAGTGACCAAGTGACACATCCAGCAACTCGTAAGCACGCAGCGCAGAGTCCTGAAGAACTGGCGTGGGAGAACGTGACCCCGATGAACGGGACAACGAACGTCGACCGGCCGATAGAACGGAACTCGCACGCTCGAAAAGTCGTGTCTTGGTTTCCTTGAAATGCAAACTGTCACGGCTGATCAAACTGGCGGAGGATGAGCTAGCAGAATCGGACGGTGGTGTCGAGGATTGTTTCCCAAACCAATGATGTCGATTAGTTGGAAGGACGGGGACTATTATCAGAGAATGGACGATATGCGGAAGCGGCGTTTCTAATGGGTAATCGGAGGGGGGGCTAAAATGGAAGGCGCGAAGAAGTGGAGGTAACAGACTGGGGGATCTTGATGAATGGAAGACAGGTTCCACAGAGGGGGAACTCACCTGTCCAGCCTGGAGCTCCAATAGTCGCCCATGACTTTGTTGTCAACATCCGAGCTCGTAACCTCGGGGTTCTGAGCTTCGCAGTCGACGATCTGTAAAACGGTAAGCACTAGCAAAAAGACGTGACGTGAGTACATGCTTTAGGGTAATGAACACAGAGGTTGAATATTAGCTTAAGTAAATCTGTGGTGGCGTCCTTGGCGATGGCATTCCCCTCCTTCATCAATTCCACGAGGTCATCTAGCTTGGTTCCGACTATGTCGACTGCGGTCCCGGAACCAGGCATGTTAGGTTTCTTGTGTTCGACGAGCCATTGAATGAACGGTGCAGCAGAAGATAAAGCAGCAGTGCAGAGAAAGAGAATCCTGGAAGCGAGAAAGACGTGCTCGGTGGTGGATTTCTGTAGGTGGACATGAGAGAACAAGACAATCAAAAAAGGTGAGCACTAACCTGAAGTAGGTTGATGCAGACAGTGCCGCCATCGACTTCGGGCCCGACGAATGTGGAACGGGCGGATTCATTGAGAAGGATGGTGTTCGCGATGCAACGCAATGCGTCATTCTGACGAGAATCGTCAATTTTAGCGGATAGGTTTAGCAGGGAACGAAGATTTGATGATGTGCCGAGGATGCCTGCTACCTCAGGCGTGCTACCGAGGCTCTTTATTGTGCTCAGGGCTTGAGGAGTGTCTGTGACGGAGACGGATCAATATGCGGACACATGGAGAAAGAATACGAACCATTTTTGGAGAGACGAGATGTGGTGTAATCGAGGAGGACCGCCTGGAGATCGTCGAGTATGAGTTGTGTCAAGGTTTTCCTCGACGCAGGGTCAAGCCGATTGGATACTAGGGCTGGCCCATGGTGAGCATAGCGGTAACTAGGCAACAACAGCACCGTACCGACGACGATGGCGGTGAGGGTTGCAGAGGCCTTGTTTTTCGTAGATGTGGATGCGGAGAGGGTTTTGTACTGATCCAATACTTGGCTCATGATCGTGCTATGACCATTGCAGATGCGCCGTGAACAGTTGGCGCTATGTGCACAGCCTCTTCGGCATTCGGATCGGACCCGTCTCTGTTTGGCAGCACCGTTCGATCCTAACATGGACAAACACGCGTCATCTCGTTACTGTTCCCGAGTCACACAGTCACACACAGTCACACGATGCATCCTTCACTGCCGGTGCTCTCCGCGAGAGCACACAAGCCACTCATCAGCTTCGTAGGAAAGCGCGTCTGGCCATCCTGTGCGTATACACTTTGTGTCTACATCGACCCCGTTCTCACTCGGCGACAGCACTCACACCAGCCCCCCATCCTGCAGCGCCGCCCGAGTACCGCAAAGCGTTCTCTGGCACACCCCAGCCCGCACCAAGCAAGGCCACTGAAAATCAGTCCTTCCGAGACTTTTGGGAGGCACCCGCGCGCTTTTGGCAACCAAAGCACCACACACTGCAAGAATTCGAGATCGACGTCGTCCAGGTGTGTGAAATATAACACATCACTCCGAATGGCATCCCAATATCATACACAGAGCGGCGGCGCGTCACCACTATGACGTGTGCTTTCCGATATCATGCATCGTGAATCATGTCCGATTCGCCGTTGTTGACAGGGTAAATACGTGCTCTCCAATCAATCCTTTTCCGCATACGCCAGCAGGTGTTGTTCCACCTCGGCCTCGTCCATCACCCGCCATTGGCCCCTCGTTTTAGGATTCTCTTCATCCGCTGTAGACACGATTCCAATTTCTATCTCTCCCGGCTTGTAATCCGTTGCGTGAACTGTCGACATGGCCTCAATCGCAATCTGCAGGAATATTAGCCTCCATGAAATCGCTTATCGCCATTGGCGTACCTCAACGACCTCTGCCCGACTGAGCTTCTTGCCCGCGGTAGCAGCGTCATCAGCACCTCTTCCATTGTCTAGTTTTTTCCATTTCTTCTCCAAGTGGTTCATCGCTTCTTGCTGCTTCTGTCCTGCAGCAGTGGCATGGAAGCCTACGAAATAGCCAGCGGGGTCCAGTTTGAAGCACTGTGGCCCATACTCCAGGTCGATACCAATCAGGATCATCGCTATGGCGGCTTCAGCAGGAGTTTCCAATGACATCGTTGAGCAGCTTACAGATCCCCAGCGGCCTCATCCCAGCTTTTTGAGTATAGACTTGATTGATATTCGCCAGCCGCCGCGCTAGTGCATCAGGGGTGATTTCATACCCATAGTTGTATCGCCACCGTGCGGCCTCTGACTGTGCACGACCCACTTGCGCTTTTGCATCAGCTAGAAGAGTGTAAGATACCTCGTCAAGAAGCAATTGTCGCGACGCACCAATCAGACCAGTCATAACACACCCAATAGTTGGGGTGATGCTAAAGAGGTGCGTGACTGAGGATGCATCAATGAGCTTATCCTGCCCCGAATGAATATCAAGATAATGGCTTAAATAGGGACTACACACGGGGACTTTCTTCTGTGTGATGACAACCGAAGTGTCCTTGCCCCTCACCGAGATTGCAGTGTGTCCCGAGCCAGAGATGGCCTTGAACGCATACTCTGTATTCACCATGTCAATTCTGACCGCCTAGTCACAACAGAGAACACAGCGGACATACCAACTTGATACAGCCGCCCTTCTGGAGAGAAAACAGTGAGATATCTGTCGTAGGACGTTCTTGACATCGTGACGCAGTTGTAAGTAGCTCAGACGCGACGCGCAAGTGCGATCTATGTGTCACACACTGTGACTCTGCATATTGTCACGTCACGCGAGAAACTGATCCCGAATCCGACTCCGAGTTATCACTTGCCAACCTGTTCTGCACTGATCCATGAAGGAATCTGTGTCTACACAAGCTCCGAAGGTCATGCAAGTGTATATCCGTTTGGTGTTTGAATGCGAACTGACACACTATTAGAAAGCAGCTCCAGTTCAGTATCTTGAATGCTCAGGACACCGTAAAGCTAGCCGAGTTCCAGGTCACTCACAGGGACCTGTACACACCCACCGATAGGCTTCCCGTCAAAGATGGAGTTTTGGATAGACGACTTGTATGCGTGTTCCGTTGCTTCCCGGAAGCCGTTGCTCAACTCCACATCTCAGGGTACGACAGAGAAGAGTGCTTTCTGCGAAACTTGTGGATTGAATTTCGTGGACTGTGTCGGGCACTATGCCTACATCAAATTGGTTGTTCCAGTATTCCACATTGGTTATTTTAAGCATACGATTGCGATACTGCAATGTATATGCAAGGTCGGGTCGAAGATATCGTATGCTTGCACTCTGCTGACCATATTTTTCAGACCTGTGCTCGTGTTTTGCTCGAGGAGCCTGATCGACGTGCATTCCTGAAACGCTTCCGCAAACCAAATCTCGAAAACGTACATCGCCAGGCACTGTGTAAATCTGTTAATACTACGGCACGAAAGGTCATATACTGCCCGTATTGTTCCGCCACGAATGGAACTGTCAAAAAAGTGGGTTCCCTGAAAATTGTACACGACAAGTTCAGGGCAAAGAAGACGGTCGACGAGATGGAAAGGTGGAAACGCACGTTTGCACCTGCTGTGGAAGCACAAAAAGAACTTGGAATGTATCTCAACAAAGCGGTTCACGAGGACCTCAATCCGCTGAAAACACTCGATTTATTCAAGAGAATACCAGATGAGGTACCGTCTCTGCCTTCCACCGTGGCTACTGATTCTCGACCCACGCTTAGGACTGCGAATTACTTGGTCTCAAACCTGAGTTTGGTCGCCCCGAAGAATATATCTGGCAGTATATTTCTGTTCCCCCCATCTGTATCCGCCCATCTGTTGCACAGGATGGTGCTTCAAATGAAGATGATCTCACAGTAAAACTCACAGAGATAGTATTTACCAATGCGCTTATAAAACAAGGTCTCTCAAAGGGCGCACCAACGGCACAGTTCATGGTACGGATGATCTAATGATATTGGCTTGGAATTGATTTATTTGGATTAGGAACACTGGGAGTTTTTGCAGCTTTCTGTTGCGATGTATATCAATTCCGAACTGCCTGGAGTTCCGTCTCAAGCTGGCCAGAAACCCATGAGAGGCTTTGTACAGCGATTGAAGGGAAAACAAGGCCGCTTTCGAGGCAACCTTTCGGGAAAGCGTGTTGATTTCTCTGGTCGTACCGTTATCTCGCCCGATCCGAACTTGCGTATCGATGAAGTCGCCGTCCCAGAGCGAGTTGCGAAAATATTGACCTACCCGGAGCGCGTTACACCTCATAACATCGAGGTCCTCCGGAAAGCGGTTCGGAATGGTTGCGATGTTCACCCTGGTGCAAACTATGTCACAACAGGTAGCAAAGGATTCAAGAAGTACCTAAAATTTGGAAATCGAAATGCGATCGCTGACAGCTTACGCGTCGGGGACATTGTTGAACGGCACATTGCTAACGGGGACATTGTCCTCTTCAACCGTCAGCCCAGTCTACATAAGGTGCAGTTGGCTGAGGTTTTCTCACCTGTTTACCTCACGCTCGACATTTAGCTCTCTATCATGTGTCATCGAGCACGCATACGGCCGTGGCGATCGTTCCGTCTCAACGAATGCGTTTGCGGACCCTACAATGCCGATTTTGATGGCGACGAGATGAACCTCCGTGAGTATCTCAGTGTAGGATTGAAGTTCCCCTGGCTTATCCCTTGATAGATGTACCGCAAACGGAAGAGGCGCGAACTGAAGCGCTGGAACTCATGAGCGTTAAACACAATCTCGTGACCCCTCGGAATGGCGAACCCGTTATTGCAGCCATCCAAGATTTCATCACTGCTTCATACCTCATGACGAAACGCGATACCTTCTTTGACCGTCGTCAATTCACACAAATATGTTGTTACCTCGCAGACGCGGATCTTCATATCGATATACCACCTCCTACTATTTGGAAACCTGTCCGCTTATGGACTGGGAAGCAAATCTTCAACGTACTCATGCGCCCGAACAAAAAGTCACAAGTCCTCGTGAACGTCGAGTCGAAATGTAATCGGGTAGATGACCCGAGGGCAGACTGTTACGCCATGAAACCACTTCCGGATCTTTCTCCAAACGATGGGTGGCTTGTCGTTGTCAACAGTGAAATCATGTGCGGGGTCATGGATAAAGCGACCGTCGGGAGTGGGAAGAAAAAGTCGATATTTGGCGTGATATTGCGCGATTATGGTCCGCACGAAGCTGCTGCTGCTATGAATCGGGTTGCAAAACTATGCGCCCGATGGCTTGGTATGCTTTCCCACTGTTCCTGAGAGATCCAAGTGCTGACATTTCCATCAGCTAATTTTGGATTCTCCCTCGGCATAAACGACGTTATCCCAGGGCCTAAGCTACGGGGTATGAAGGAGAAAAAAGTGGAGGCGGCTTATGCTGAGTGCGTCGACCTCATCGCGAAGGCAAGAAAGGGATTGCTGGAGAACAAGCCGGGTTGTAATCAGGAACAAACCCTCGAAGCACTCATCTCCGCAGTTTTATCGAAGGTTCGTGACGAAGTTGGAAAGGTATGCATGGAGGAGCTCAGCCGTCATAATGCCCCTCTCATCATGGCCACATGTGGATCGAAAGGTGGGGAGAATGGAATACGCGGTCAACCGATCTTAATCCGATATTTGAATAGGCTCCGTCATCAATGTTTCGCAGATGGTTGCTTGTGTCGGACAGCAGATTATTTCTGGCAAACGTGTTCCAGATGGTTTCCAGGATCGCTCGCTCCCACATTTCCCGAAGAAATCGAAGGAGCCGCCTTCGAAAGGTTTCGTTCGCAATAGTTTCTACTCTGGTCTTCTGCCCACGGAGTTTCTGTTCCACGCCATCTCTGGACGGGAAGGTCTGGTGGACACCGCTGTCAAGACGGCAGAAACTGGATATATGCAACGACGTTTGATGAAAGCTTTGGAAGACCTCACCACGCAGTATGACTTGTCTGTCCGTAACTCAACTGGAGGAGTCGTGCAATTCAGGTACGGAGATGATGGCCTTGACCCGGCTTGCCTCGAAGGAGAGGCTCAACCAATAGAATTCGAACGATCCCTGAAACACGCATTGGTGAATACATTTTATTCCGAATGAAGGCATGAAACTGACTGAAAAAATGCAGTCAGTCGGCGGGCGAGATGGTCGCCCCCTCTTGCCGTTTGAGATCCTCGAAGTCATGGATAACGAGCTGGCGACACCGAAATTCACTAGCGAGTGCACCACTGCATACATTGCCACGATTCGTAGCTTTATCGCAGATGGCATTGTCAACCGTCTAGCGAGGATAAGGAAAGCTCACAGCATGTTTGAGGCCCTACACCGTAGTGATGAATGGGATGCCAGCACTGATCTTTCCTTGGGGGCAACTAGTATGCTTCTCATTCTTATTCTTTCATGGCTGTCGTTCTTACCTCCTTTGCAGAGGCCGACAAAGCAGTTGTAGATAACATGGTTAAAGTCACGAAATCTCAATTACTTTGCTTCCTACATCTTTGTTGGGTAAAGTACGTTAAAGCCAGGATCGAACCAGGTGCGCAATAAGGTGGACCAATTGGTTAATGACAGAAGCTAATAGACAATAGGTTCAACCGTTGGTGCCGTTGGCGCGCAATCCATTGGTGAGCCAGGGACTCAAATGACTTTGAAGACTTTCCACTTCGCCGGTGTGGCATCCATGAACGTCACCCTAGGGGTGCCTCGTATAAAAGAAATCATAAACGCGGCCAAACTTATCAGCACCCCTATCATCAGTTGTAAACTAGTTACGCGCGACAGCGAGGCTTCAGCTCGCATTGTTAAAGGTCGTCTAGAGAAGACACACCTCGGTGATGTAACTTGTTTTATAAATTCTCTTTTATGACCTTCCAATCTCTTGTATAGGTCGCAGCTGTATTAGAAGAGGCATGGGCGCCAGAGTATACTTATGTTGGAATCATCGTAGACATGGATGCAATCAAAAAGTTACAGGTTAATGTTGCTGCTTAACTGCACACTATCCTGGTCTCATGAAAATCATGCAGCTGGAAATGACACTGGACGACATCAAATGGGGCATCGTCAATGCAAAAAAGCTCAAGGTTAAGCAAGAGGTATGTACCTGGTTATCAGCGTCTGAACACTTTAAATTAAACACAATTTGCCTCAGTCAATCACCGTCCTTCCTCGCCGGAACCGACTGCGTCTCTATGTCGATGGACCTGACAAATACTACCGACTACGTGAGCTCAAACGATTGTTACCCGATGTAGTTGTCAAGGTAATTTCTTTGCACAGTCGTCTCGGTAATGATTTAAATAGCATCGCACCAGGGCGTTTCCACCATCGAGCGTGCGATCATCAATATCAAAGAAAAGGACGACTCTAAAGGCAAGAAAGGGGATAAGGAGTTACTGGTGGAAGGATATGGCCTTCAAAAAGTAATGACGACAGAGGGTACGTACGTCCTTCGATATCATGGGACGTGACGCTTTATGAGATTAGGCATTGTCGGCGAGCACACGACATCCAACCATGTCATTGAGACGGCCCAAGTTCTTGGTATCGAGGCTGCGCGGCGAACTATCATCAACGAAATTCAGTTCACCATGTCAAGTCACGGCATGAGCATTGACCCCCGACACGTCATGCTTCTTGGGGATGTCATGACCTACAAGGTAAGACACCACCGCTGCGAATCTTCATGATCTTTCCAACAAAACATTCGTTCAGGGCGAAGTTCTTGGGATCACTCGTTTCGGTGTGGCGAAGATGAAGGACAGTGTGATGATGCTTGCGTCGTTTGAAAAGACGACCGACCACCTATTCGATGCGGCTGCCTTTGGAAAGAATGATAGCATCTCGGGTGTTTCTGAAAGCATCATCATGGGAAATGCAGCCGCAAATTGCGGAACGTCATTGTATGATCTAAGCTCTCCGATTTAAACGTCCTACAGCGCTAACCAGTGATCCAGGCCTGCTTTATTCTTACCCCTGCCTAATATTCCAAAACCCCGAAAGCTTTTGTTTGAGGGGGCTCTATAACTTTCAGCTGCTCCTGTTTGTCAGATTCTTTATTTCTCTAATCTGATGGACCTTTGAAGCGGAGGGAATTCCGCCACTGCTAACTGGGTCGTGTCTGGTATCCTTCATCCTCACATGCGCATTTACCGAGCACTGTTAATTGAAGGGTGTCTCAGGCTATCAGCAAGGTTGGACTCGATAAGATCAGTTCTTGACTTGGTAGTCGTGCCAACTTAACAATTGATCAAAACCTATCACCGAGTCATCCATGTCCCGTGTAGATCTCATCACTACTA
Source organism: Pulveroboletus aff. annulatus (assembly GCA_038094595.1). Classification (NCBI taxonomy): domain Eukaryota; kingdom Fungi; phylum Basidiomycota; class Agaricomycetes; order Boletales; family Boletaceae; genus Pulveroboletus; species Pulveroboletus aff. annulatus. The sequence continues at coordinate 25,145 of JBBPTX010000441.1, forward strand.
TGCTCCATTACTGAGAAGTTTGGGAATAAAACATGTCGCATTGCGACTGTGGTACCCAACTACCTGTAGTTTAAATACCCTACCAATGCCAATACTAGTGCTGTGCCGTCGTCGGCAAGGGTATTATATTTCCTCGATGGAGAGATCTTCAATTAGATATTTCGCAGAGGTCCATCAACAAGAAAGGAAAGGAAACAGCGAAGAGTACTAAGGCCTAACCCAAAATTAAACGGGGTTGGTCTCTGTCTGATCTCGTTTCTCCGGTGGCATC
>JBBPTX010000442.1:0-25365 GCA_038094595.1 Pulveroboletus aff. annulatus
TCGGGGGTGACGTGGGAGGTGGGAACATCACCAAAAAGAGTGGTGAAGTTGACAGGCTGAGGGGCGGCGGGGCGAGTAGGAGAGACCCTTGTGGGGTCGTCAGAGGGAAGACAGATAGCGCTGGAGTTGGTGGAGGGTGCGGCTGCAGGGGTGTCGACATTGGTGAACTCAATAGCCATTAGGAGGAGATGGAAAGGTGTTATTTGCGGCGTGGTGGGCGAGCGGGTGAGAGAGAGAAAGCGCGGGGGTGTTGTCTTTTATAGTCTTCTAATAACTCCAACGAGTGTTTTAAGTTCCACTCAGGTTCCCATGATTCTTCTTCGGCGGAGTGCCCTTTCCATCGGATCAGGTACTGGCGGGCCGATGGCATTCCTCGATGCCGTATGATCCATTCTATTTCATATTCTTCTTGCCCTTCGACAAGATCTGGGGGCGGTGTGGGGAAGTTCAGACCATGTACATCGTTTTTGCGATAGGGCGATAACAGAGAAGCGTGGAACGTGTTGTGAATTTTCCACGTTTGAGGGAGTCGGAGGCGATAGGAGATGGGAGAGATGACATCGGAGATGACAAAGGGACCTTCGCGTTTTGCGGCGAATTTCGGATCTTGGATGGACCTTTTAAGATTTCGGGCTTCTAGCCACACTCGTTGTCCTTTCTGGAAAGGTACGTATTTTGACTTAGATCTAGACGCCATGACTTGTCGCGCAAGTTCATAGGAGGCGAGGACTTCGTCTCGTAGGGCTGTGAGCGTCTTGAGACGCGTTTCTACGGTGGGGACATTGGTTTTGGCAATGACCGAGGGGAGGGCACGGGGTTCATAACCCATCATGAGGTAAAACGGGGACTTGCCGGTGACGGAGTGGGGGCGGTGATTATGCGTGAATTCTGCGTGAGAGATGTGATCGGACCACGTAGAAGGGTGATCCCCGCAGTAGATGCGGAGATAGGTTTCGACTTCTTGGTTGACTCGTTCGGTTTCCCCATCAGTTTGGGGGTGATAAGCGGTGGAGAGGGAGAGGTCGTAGTTGAGGAGTCTGCCAAGCTCTTTGGCGAAGGTGGATGCGAACTGGGGGCCACGATCGGAGATAACTTTCTTGTAGAGTCCAAAGCGGAGATAGACTTTGTGGAAAAAGAGTGCTGCGACACCTTCTGCGGTGATAGTCTTCTTAGTGGGGCAAAGAATTACCCCCTTAGTAAGGCCGTGGTCCACCACGACCAATAAGGAGTCAAATCCCCCGGAAAGTGGGAGATCGGTGATGAGGTCGCAGGAGATCTGCTGGAACGGGCGAGAGCAGGAGGAAGGGATGGGGAGTAATGGGGGAACAGTAGGGTGCGTGTTGGCCTTGTGTTGCTGGCAAACGGCACAGCCCTCGACATAGGAACGAACGAAGGTGGCGAGACCAGGCCACCAAAATTCAGAGGCAACGAGCTGGCGAGTTTTTAGATAGCCGGGATGACCAGCGGAGTCGTGATCGTGGGAGCGTTGGACGACAGCGCGGCGAAGGTCACGGTCGGGGGGAACGTAGACGCGTCCCTGGTATTGGAGGACTCCATCGGAGTACTGCCAATCGGCGAGGCGAGAGCGGAGTGCGGGGGGAAGTGAGCCATCGAGCTCCTGAAGTTTGTGAAGAACGAGATCGTCGGAGGCGGAGGCGGAGGCAATGTGATTGGAGAGGGCGGAGTCAATGATGCAGACGAAGAGGGCGTCGGGGAGGAGAGTAACCCCGATATTGTCAGAGTCAGCACGAGGGAGGAGATCGGGGCGGCGAGAGAGAGCATCGGGGCCGGCGAGTTGGGTGCCGGGGACATGAGTGATCAAGTAATCGTAGTCAGCGAGATCAAGGAGCCAGCGGGCTTGGCATCGATTGAGATCTTGGGGACGATGGAAGTATGTCAAGTTTTTGTGATCAGAGAAAACTTTGACGGGGAAGGGAGAGCCATGGAGGTACTGTCTCCAGGCTTTGAAACCGCGGATGACGGCCAAGAGCTCCCTGTCGTGGATATCGTAGTTGCGTTCCGAGGAAGAGAAAGATTGCGATAAGTAGGAACAAGGGTGCCAATCCCCGTTCGCATCAGTTTGCAATAGAATCCCACCAGACGCGTATTTTGAAGCGTCGGTAGCCATGGCAAAAGGGCGAGAAATATCAGGCATGAAGAGGACAGGTTTACGAAGGAACAACTCCTTGAGCTGCCCAAAGGCGGTCTGTTGCGCAGGGGTCCAAATCCAAGGCATAGTTTTCTTGGTAAGGTCGATGAGAGGACGGGCGATGTTTGAGTATCCCGGGATAAAACGTCTGTAAAAGTTAGCAAACCCTAAAAAGGAACGGACATCTTTGACTTTTTGTGGCGTCGGCCACTTGGCGATTCCGTCGAGTTTGACGGGGTCCATAGCGAGTTGTCCTTCCTTGACAATCATCCCAAGGTATTCAACCTCTGGGACGGCGAACTGGCACTTCTCCAGTTTGAGGTGGAGGTCGAGTTCTGTCATTCGTTGAAGGACACGGCGAGTGCATTCAGTGTGGGTGGCGTCGTCTGGGGAGAAGATGAGGAGATCATCCATGTAAATGACTAACCATCCTTCGGCGATCATGTCGCGGAAGGAGTCGTTCATAAATCGTTGAAATGTCGCGGGTGAGTTGGTCATCCCAAAGAACATAACCATAGGTTCGAAGAGACCCTTATGGGTAAGGAAGGCACCTTTCCATTGGTGTCCGTCCTTTATACGTACGTTGTTGTATCCCCATCGTACGTTGAATTTGGTAAAGACGTGGGCACCTTTGAGTTTGTCGAGGAGGTCGGAAATCAAAGGTAGCGGGTAGGCGTCACGGATGGTATGTTCATTAAGGTATCGGTAATCTTGACAGGGGCGGAGCTTGCCATCTTTCTTTTTCACAAAGAAGAAAGGTGATGCCTGAGGGGAGTTCGAAGGGCGAATCTTGCCGGCAGCGAGATTCTCGTCGAGGAAATCTTCTGTAGCTTTCTTTTCATCTGGGGTGAGCAGGTAGAGTTTGCCGATTTTCGGAGTGAACGATTCTTTAACGTTGATTTCGTGGTCGTATGGTCTAGAGGGAGGAAGGGAGTCGGCAGACTCTTTGGCGAATACTGGGGCGAAGTTCTTATAGGCATCTGGGAGAGTAACTTTCGGCTTGGCCTTCTCGGCAGCTGCTGTGAGTTCGGTGGCGGTGGTGAGTTTGGCAACGAGTTTCGGGTGGGTCAGATGATATCGCGATCCCGATTTGAGAATTCATTGACACGAATTGGCATGGAGTGCCCAGCAGATGTAGAGATTTCCATCTGGCATATCAAGGAACGTGGAAAGAGTATGGTCCAGGATAGTTTCGACCATGACATAGCGAGGTGGTTTCGAGGGGGGTGCTCGGGTTTGGGCGTTGTCGTGTCGTTTGAGGTCTGTGACGTGAATGTGATATAGGGATGCTGATTCGTCTACCGTTTCAGGAATATTGATTGTTTGCGACGACCAGTCAATGGAGGGATTTGTGAGACGTAACCAAGGTGTTCCGAGGATAACATTTTCGGACCCACAATGTAAGACGTGGAAGCGTACATTCTGAGCGATTCCGTTGATGTTGGTGAAGAGGGAGGCGGAGTAACGAATGGCTCCTTTAGCGTTAGGAGTCTGATTGACGTTGTTGACAGGGATGGGCGTTGGTAGTTTTTCAAGAGGTAGTCTGTGCTTGTGGGCGAAGTCCCAGTCTAGGCAGTTGATGTCTGCACTGCTATCGATGAGGGCGCGTGTGTCGACGGTTTTCATGGTGTGCGAGGGGTCAATAAGTTGCAAGGGAATTCGTATTGACTTCTTTGACGTGGATACAAGTACAGGCCCGCACGTACTAGAGGGAACTACTGACGTCAGGGCAGCGTTCCATTTCAAAAATCCAGGGAGGTGATGGCGACGCGAGATACTTTCATTTCTTCATCGTCATCTTCATCATCAATCTCGATTAGTCGGGGGACTTCCTCTTTGTCCTCGACTTCTACTTCTGCAACCCTCCTGACGACCTTCTTCGGCCTCGGGGTGTTTGAGGCGAACGTGGGGCAGTTGTTTGCCCGATGTCCTTTCTAACGGCAGCGGAAGCATTTTCCTTCCTTGCGACATTGTTCTCGTTCGGCGGGGGTGAGTCGTGGGAGTCGGACGGCGTCAACGTCCATGGCGTTGGGATCTTTTACTGGAGCGGGGGTGATGTACTGGTGATACGTGTGGCGCGTGGGGGTTTTGTGGCGGGCGGCGATTTCTCGAGCGCACTCCATGTGAGTTTGGAAAGTTACGGCCTTTTTCAACCAGTTTGTGATGGTGGTGGGAACCGTTTCCATCAACAGGATATGGCGCATGAGGGCGTCAGGGATGGCGGCGGAGTAGTATCCGATAAGGACGTTATCGTCGGTGATACCGGCGATGGCGCATTGGTTTTGGAATTCGGCGTTGTATTCGGTGAGCGAAGGAGAATATCCGCCGTTCTTAGTAGAGGTCATGCGAGTGGTGGTAAGCCAGGCAATGGCATTACCTGTAGTGTCATAGTGTTTGAACGCCAGGACGAAGGCGTCACGGAAGTCGGACCACGAGCCCATGGAGATCGTACCGTCTGCTGCGATCTTTGAAGATCTAAAGGTGTTTGCCCAGGTGAGAGCTGGTCCTCGAGCCATATACGAAAGTGCAAAGGCGATGCGCTTCAGGTCTGAGTTGTAAACGTCGGCATTGACATTGAGATAAAAGGCGACGGAGTCAAGCCATTGTTTGGCTGTTTTGTAGTCTCCGTCGTATTTTTCTGAGGTACCGATGCGTAGTTCGAGAGGTTTGGTGGTCATAGTGGGTGACAGAGGTCGAGGGATCGGGGGAAAGATGTGGCCGGTTTGGCATCTGGGTGTTGGCGATGGGGGAGTCTGAGGGCGAGGTATCTGTATGGAGGCAGAAAAGCTGTGGGAGAGGTCACGAGTAGCGAGTTCTTCGTCTGAGTCTAATAGGGGTTCGTCGTGGTCTTCGTCCCAATATGCTTGGTTGGGATTGTCGGGGGTGTCAGAGGAATCTGAGTGCGAGGTGCGAGGGGGTTCCCGAGGGTTCCAACGTGGATCTGTAGTTCAAGTGTTTCGATGGGAAGCTATGATGGGCGGCGTACGTGGTAGTACCCGAACGAGGAGGTAGCTTAGTTCTTTTGTTACGCGTGGCCGTGGGTATGGTTGCGCGTAGACCTACTAACGCCTAGTAGGTTCGAAGGTTCAGTTGTTTGTATCGACGACAACGTAGGACCAGCCGCTGGGGATGCTGGGTTGAGGGTACCGTCGTGAAGTGCGACGGGTCAAGGGTAACCGTTGTCTAGCTTGACGAACGGGTCAGAGGATCGAGGGTTCTAGACACACGAAGGCTGGTGGGCCGAGTGCGAAGCGTTCACTTAATAGTAGAACGGAGACTGAGGAGTAATAACAAGTGGATTGCTAGCGCTAACTAGGCGACAAGCCGTAGGTAGAACTAAGCTAAAGGAAAGATGAAGAGAGCCGGTTGAAGGCTTATATAGTGAAGTACTAAGCATGACAGTTACGTGTCACAATGGTTAAGGGCCGGCGTAGGAAACGGCATTAGAAAAGCAGAAACCAATAGCGAAACTACGCATGAGAAGAGACGTTAAGGGCCAGCACATACGGCATGAGAAGAGCAGAAGGAGAAGAGTACCTGCACAGTGAGGGAATAAACACGCTTACGAGATGGATGGAAAGTCATAGAATGATATGGAACGAGTGGGTTAAGCGTGAGAAACAGAAAGTATTAGTCCGAAAGAGAAAGAAGAGAAAAAGAGTTCGTCCTGCGAGCGAATCGTAACAAACAGTAGGAACTTCAGGTCCACATCTATCATTATCAGTATGTTCTACTGCTATATTCTTCCTGTGTATGGTGGCTTATGTACTTCTTAGCGACTCATGTTCCCATCCCACCATCTGTTTATGAAGGTGATTGGGATCGTGCAATAAATGCTGCCATGTTGAACCATGGCGGTGAAGATTCTGATTCCATAAGTGACATGGACATCGAGTCCAATATCAAGAATTTCTCAGACAACGCTGAAGATACCACTTTGCCGTTTCGGGACAAGGGCAAGGGAAAGCTGCCTGCTGCTCCTGGGACAATTGTCGAATTGACTGACTCTGAGTCTGAATCAGCAGCTAGTATGGATTTTGACTGCTCTGAATTGGATGATATTCAAGTCCTCGGCGACTCAGACAACAATGATCTTTTCTCCAGGCTCATGACATATGACTTGGACAAGTCATTGACAGGTAAGTGTTCACTCAGTATGGCTGGATTTTCACTCAAAAAAGCTATCTGGCATAACCAGTTGGGTCAAAGCGTTCACATCACACTTCAACATCAGTTGAAACCACCACCTCTCATCCATCTTCAGGAAAGTGAATCAAGTTGGACAACTACGACTATAGTACTGCAAGTATGTATTGCTGTTTGTTACTCTACTTTCTTTTCTGATGCCCAACCATATCAGCTTTCGGAGAGCCAGCAAATGCTACCCCGAATGGTACAATTGCTGAAGCAGGCCACAGCAATGCCCCGGAATCTGCTGTGCTGATGGCTACCACCATCCCCGAGTTACCCACTATGCTTGCTGGTCCAGGCACTCAGGTGATGACAGCAAATCTGCAAATTCATCAACCTTCTGCCCTGCGCCCAGCTCGCAACCCGTTATGCAGCCCATGGGCTCAAACTTAAGCCCATCCATGTCACGATACTATTAATCCAAGTTCATATTTGTCATGATATCAAATCTCCCCACTCTCCTCTGTCACATCCTATCTAATCAGCATTTATTCATGATTCCAAATTTCCTGATATCCCTCCCCTTGTCACAACCCATTAATCCATACATGTCCTGCACATTTTACCATTTACTACCCATCCATCCCTTTTCCCCTACATTCACTAATGAGTTTCACAACATGGATACAATTCTTTTGCATATACTCTCGCTACTGTCCTTCAAGCTGTAGGCTACACAAATGGTTGAAATGGTCATGGAGTTATCTTTTTCTGGACCCCAAAGTGGGTCACTGACTGTGTGCACTACCCCCTTCGACTGTGTGTACTACCCATGAGTGCGCACTACTTCAAAGTGCGCATAATTATTTTTTGTGCAAACCAACTGTTACAGCTATATATTTTTCACACTTTACACACACACAGACGATCTTTTATCTTATCAAGGGAAAACCCGACTTAAGACACTGTGCTAGACACAGGGGATCTAACGGGCCCTTCTAGATCAGTGGGCTTCATCTTCAACTCTTCACTTTCGCCCCACTGATCACAACATGTATTTAATACCTCGTGATCATCACAGACCTCACATCAGTCACCCCATCACTGTGATGTGATCCCTTATCTTTAATTACTGTTGACACCTTCCATTCTCCCACCCGCAGCAGATCAACGGCTGGATAACACATGTACTAATTAATCTCCGCTACAGGCCGACTCCTCATGTCGATCATGTTGGGCCTAGGGGATGGACTCATGTAGATACGTATCTAGATTGATACACAACATGTATCTACAAGTAGAATAGTATATAAAGCAAGACTGGACAGAGCACAGTCTCCAGTCTAGTTCTCTTGTTCCACCGCCTACAAAGTACCCATAAGATAGTCTCTCCACTCGACGTTTAGGATAGTGATTGCCTACAAGGAATTGTAGTCGCAACACCAACCATCATACCTGACATCCATTGAAAGTGGAAGCATATGCAAGACGGAGAGGGAACTGATGACGCGACACTGTCCAGTCAGAACTGGGTGGAGTGAGATTGAAAGTGATGCATGGAATGCAGTGTACATCGTTATCGGTGAGTGATTGGGTTTCAATGAATTTGCGATGGATGGCAAGAACCTGGACACGAATGTTATGTACTAATCCTTTCTCGACAGAAAGATTGCATTGCAATGCACATACGCAGTCTTCTTTCAGCGTGAGCTGATGGGGAGGTACACCAGGATGATGAAGCATCGATGAGTAATAATTCTCATATTATGATGTCATGCACTGCAACTGACCACACAATGTCCACTGCACGAAAGCTATGAGGACTAAGTGACTCGCGAGAGCAATAGCGAATGACATGTAAAAAGGCTGCGTCACAATGCAACCTGAGGGCAACCTGATGATCATCAATACACACCAGTCACGAACATGGAAGAGGCAACGATCGAAACGGTGAAGACACAGCACCACTGCGTCGCATTGCCGAGCAGGACAGGAGTCGGCACAGACAGATGACGATTTGAACGCGAGTCGCTGCGGTGCGCCGCGATGCCGAACGGGAAACTCCGGGGATGCCGGTCGATCAAACGCTCCTCCGGTGCTTAATATATAGAAATGTCTCTGGGATCCGTTTAACATAAACTTGAAATCTTACAATCAGCAACATAGACAAGCAAGTATTTCTACAATGGCACCATATAATGGCCCACGAAGTGTTGTACAAGCAAAGAGAATGGAAACCCATACTACGGCCGCTCGCGGTAGCCAGTCCTACGCCTCCGCAGGTTAAACATGTCGGGTTGTGTAGTCCCGATCAAATGTCCTAAGGTGTGTCCCTGAAGCCCATTAAATATTCCATGGTCTGGAATGCAGCCTAGACATTGGCAGGTCAGTCAAAAGGTACAGTCCGCCATGGGCAGCTAGAGGCAAAAACGCGCGCACGACACTTACCACGGGTGAAAATTGTGGCACCATGTGTCCACTGAGAACAACTTCATAGTAGGTCAATCCACGTTCCGAATGCATACTGCCAAATGCGCCGACACCATCAAGGATGAAACTGTCATCGGCGATAGGGGTCTGGAACCCTTGTAGCCCATTCCCTAAAATCAGCGTCGTTAGACACCAACCATCATGTTGCATCACGATTCATGAGCAAAGACATACACGTCATGCTATTGAACAAAGAAAGGCTGTTAGTACTTCAAGGATGCAGTAGGGCCTGAACCTACTTTTGGATTACAATACGCGTCCTAGAATTTCTCGCGATCAATAAGTAACGACGAGAAAATGCAGAGTGGCATACCCTTCAGCCATTAATATGAAATCCGCCAACCCGTGTACAATCACAGTCCGCACATTCTTTTCGATCACCCTCGGCAGTACTGTGAAGGAAGAAGGTAGACTATGGTCTCCATAGGGGAACACGTCGACATTGGAACATTCAACCCATTCCGTGTCAACTGGTGCATGAATCACTTCTTTGACCTTCCGAAGGTTAAAATAGATGGGTGTTTGTGCCGCAGGGAAGGTGCCTCTATATCTACTTGTCAATACTTTTTCCCTCACAACTAAAGCGAAAAGAACGTACGGGTGGCCGAGTACATCCCACAATATCGGGTACTGTGCTCTTAAATATCAGTTCTCTGATGCCAATGGCATGCCATCACTTGCCGTATCCCAGATGCGATAGATGTTGAATGCCGGGTTGATGTTCAACGCATTGCCGAGGATGTCAGTCCACGTGTCACATCCATCCGCAAAGTCAGTAGAATCGCCTGCGAGAGGAAGGAGTTCGGTTGGCGGATATTTCACGTAAGTAGAGACATAATTGGAATAGTTGCAGGTGGCAGCTTTCTCATCAAGGTATTTGAGACATGTCTGACTGGTGAAAGTTTGAGTAAGAATGCAATGAGCCAAAACATACGACTTACTTGAACGAAAACAAGCGCTTATATTTATGCACGAAGTCTACTGAAGGGATTTAGTGTTGCACGACACTCCATGAAAGCGATGCTGATGATATCGTTCAGCATGTTCAAAACTTACAGCTAGCAAGCACGTACGGTCGCCAATCCAAATTCCCTGAAGGGAAAGATCCAAGAGAGTCGGATTCTCGTAGATATAGTTTGCAATGTCTGACAAACGATGAGTTCTGTCTACAACCCTCGTCCCGTAACTTACACGGAACCATATAACCAGCATACTGCCCAAATTACGAATCAGGTTTCACATTGCCCCCCAAAAGTGAAAGCACTCACGCTTTCGCCCGTAACCCATAATTTCTTTCCTTTCAGTTCGGAGAATACTTCAAGGAACTGCTGCATAAATCCAACAAGCTGTGCAGCAAGTTGGTCCTCATTCTCGATGTCCGGAGTCCCTTGTGAGAAACCAGTGCCGACGGGCTGTTCGACCCAAATAACAGAAGAGAGATTTGTCCAGCTGTATTCGTTTACCGTGGGGTTTGCTTGACCCCATGACCACGAGAAGGGCTGAAAATGACATTAGAATGTGCAATGCCATTGGAATGGAAGTTACAACCCCGTTCTCTTGGAGAAGTCCTTTGAGCGCAGAGCATCCGGGTCCGCCATTCGTCCTAGACCAAGGTTCAGTGCATGCCCATCGACTGGAACATCCATCCCATACCAGAAGATAAGGTCTTCGAGGCTTCCTTCCGGGCCAGGTGGGAAGAACCAGAAAAAGAGCTGTGTTTAAAACAATAGTTGATCAATAGTTGATTGACTGGGACCAATTTATACCTGGCGTGTCTCGTTCGGATTGTTGCTGATAGGCAGAAGACCAGCCCAACTTGGGCCAACATCAAAATCAACAAATGGGAGGGCGCTTCCGTCGACCCAAAACTCTAAAACATTCCCGATGGTCCTGGTCAATCACAATCGCAACGGTACTGGCAATCTTACCCGATGCCTTGGGATTAGTAAATGTGATATTTTGGACGCCAGTTCGTGCAACGTTGGAAGGTAAGCGGAAGATGGCGGCTTGAGTTCTTGAACGACGTTGCCATCGCTTTGCGGCCTCCACTTGATGCGTTCTCAGCTCTTCCTTGCTCATCATCTGTGCCCCTACAGTGCTAGCACTGCTGGCAACTGTGGCGATTAGTACCACAAGTGCTGTGAAAACGACAACCATCTCCGCAGGGCAAACTCGAGGCTGACACGGTAGGAGAAGGCAGATGTGCCCCTGGGCCAGGACCTCACGCATGACCAGTACTCACAGGAATTTATCTTCACCGAAATGCCGGCATCTTGTCGCTCGGATAATTAATCGACAGTGCGGCTCTCGTCTTGAAACTCCAAGATTCGAGTCGACTTTCCATTATGTTCTGGCCTTGGCTTGGAAAGGTCTGGTTTGGAGAGACCCAGATTCAAAAGTTGGTGCAAGACCCTGCAGGTATTTGTCTTATTGCCGTCGAAAACATTGCCCCAGTGCTTACTTTCCTGGGTCTTTCAATTCTCAAACCTCTGTATAAATCGCATATCATACTGAACCGACGACGTCGGATCAGTCGCACCAGGCCCAACTTGAAACTTGAAGTATGGCACCATCCCATAAGCCCGAGACCGGTCTTGACCATTGGCTCGGCTATTGTCGGCTGCAATTGAAAAAAGGCTCAAATTTGCTTGCTGTCCCCCTGGCCGATATGATACCAGCAGGGGTTTCCGATTTAGGTAAATAACCTGCGCCGCTGGCATAAGTGCACCGGTACTTGTTTCAGTGGAGGTAACTTGAAGTGCAACTTGATGTACGGCAAATTGACTAGCAGAAACGTATTTGATCCTGTGCAAATTACTGGTGGATATTCCACTCGTGTCCCTATTTGTGTATCCAGTGTGATCTGTTAAAGCAACGACCTGTAAAAATACACACAATTGTTCCATGCACTAACAGGCGACTAGGACCGGCAATAGGCTCTCTCTACCTAACCCCTCCATTAGCTTCTGCTATTTATAAATGCCAATTATATCCCCTCGTCCTGACCAATGGTCTCGAACAAGAACCTGCCCCCTTCATCTAAATCAATATCGCTGTCGACGTACGAGAAGGGAGCTAGTACGCTAGGATTTTCACGCCGGGCTGGAACACGTGCATAGAGTCCCTAAGGAGTCAAGACGAGCGAGCGTGAACTTGAAGCTTCCGATCGCAGGACCAGGCCTAATCTAATACGAATGATAAGCGTCTGAAACGAGGCGCGGTCAACTGGCCGCCTTCAAGTTGCTAATAAGCATTGCTAAAGCAAGGTCCAATGAATGTCGGGTATTATACGTAACCAAACGAGGCGGAGTTACGAGGGAAAGAGAGACCCATTGAGACGTGGACATATGTTCAGCCCCACACGGCAGTTGTATCAGGAGAGGAAGATGAACAGCGGACCGGTGCGTGAACTGCTCAAAACACGCCAAAGGCCGCCACCGCACCGATCAATAAGCCAAGCCCGAAGTGGAGAAGTTGGTGGGGCGCTCGACCATGACGACGTTGGTGGTGATGTAGTCTGAGGAGAGCGAGTGAGTCGATTGACACTGGAGTGGGCCGTGTGAGAGGAGCGGAGGGAGGTTTGGATACACGTTAATGTCTGTATGCCGAAGTCGAGCAACCCGTCAGAGAATGGACGCGAAAGAAAGTACGGACCGTCAAGGCATATCCTCAGAATCCACTTCAAATTCAGCTGTTATCCAAGATGTTTACCTTCAAGTTGATGATCACCACGACTGTATATGTCTGACGTAGGGCCCGGCCCTGCAGGACATTAAACACGGAATAAAAATAAAATAAAAAACCTTGATGATCATGTGGGCATTGCGCGAGATGTTTCCCGCAGAGGAGTGCGTGCGCGGTGTTGATGCAAAGAATCGTAGGATAAGCATGAGGTGGGGAGAGCGCTGGAGAGTAACACGCACCACTGCCAGAGTTGGAGACTGTGAGAACACGACGGGCTCGGTAGCGAGTGTCCTACAAACTTTTCCAGATCACACAGCAAATAAAACAAATTCACCTATGTTGGTCTAGCTTGACTCGGACACGAGTTGGCCGAATCACCCAATCACCGCACCTTTCAACCTTCCCAAAAGAGGCCTGGAAATTGGCGGTGACTGATATTGAGCTTGCCACATTCGATCTGTAACGTTCCTTTATTTTTTGGTGCCGTCAGAGTGTCTCGATGATTTTACACTGGCAGGACTACTCAGGTTTGATTGCGATCAACTATTCGCCTCGAGAAGCCCGCTCGTCTCCACGACTCGAGCATTCTTTTCGTCACACTCGTCCTGCGTCTCAATCCAGGTTCCTCTCTTCCCCCCTCCTGGGGTTCTCTGCACGCACACAGCTCGGGCCATCCGCTCGCTCTCGCAGCTCACACTACTGCCCACTCTCATGCATCTCTCCCTGTCTCTCGCCCGTCACCTATCTCACGTAGCACGTGTCCTAGCTAGCCACATCTATCACGAGTTTCCCCATCTCCCTTCCGGAGCTTCGTCCGCCCGAAGCGTCATCCGAATATGTGATATGATGAGGTAACATTGTGTCAAGCCGCCGACAGTATACCACTGCATTTTCCTTGCGGCGTACGATCAGTGGCAATACCGTCGGGATTTGCCTGAGTCCGTCCAGGGCACCATGTGGTGCCCGAGGTAGACATTGCGCCGGGTGTCTTATTCTACTGCCGGGGTTGGTTTATATGTGCAGGCCCTTCCAGCCTTGGTCTGTCCAACATCGTCTTCCCCATTCACCATAGTTTCTATCCAGAATCATGTCCTCCACCTTGCAGTCCGCTGTCGCATCCATCAAGATAGACAACTATGTGTCGCGTATGCTTGCTGTCAATGACGCCCCTTGTTCGTCAGTCTTACTATGCATCCTAGTTGCAATCCTCACAGTCATCGGATATGACTATGGTGTGTGATGCAATTCTCTGCATTTACATCGAACAAGCTTGTTGACAATGTTGTCAGTCCTCACATTTTCAGATGAAGTATGCCCCATGTATCTTCATACGTTAAATAGTTGTCTCACCAGCTCGCAATCTCCGCAGATAGAATATATCTGGGTTGGTACCGGAAATTCTCTGCCCTAAGGTTTTGTGTATGCTGAGATTGCTGTAGAATCAGCCCTGGACTCGGATCTCCTCGTTATTCGTCCTTGTATGATCTTACCATCTGCATGATATCACACTGGTTACGATAATCATCTCAACTTCCAGGCTCGCTATTTTGGCTTGTGTGCAGTAATGTATGCCAATTTTCACTGCAACAGATGTCATCTGATTGCTCGGTTGTTCACTAGACTTGACAACTTATGTGTGTTCAAACCCTTTCTCGCCTCCCTCGTTGAGCTGACTTGGCGTGATCAAAGTGGGAAGTTCATTCATGCCTGGCCCCACAAAGGTGATTCCTTGTATCTTCGATGAGATTGTTTGATTCCAACGACTCTTAGACGTATGTGCTTACCTTCATCCGAGTCTTACATTGATCAACTGTCTTTCTGAACCACCGATTTTATTTGATAGCTGTGAGTTCGTTTATTCGGCCTTTCCGATGTTCGTATATGCTCAAGGACCATGCAGGCAGAATTGCCGAGATTTTTACTCAATGGGCTTTCACTATTTTTGTGGCCGCTGCAGAGTGTAAGAATTCATTTCACCTCAGTCAAGATCTGTCTCACAGGTGAGGGCAGCGATGATGATTCTCCGTGCCCGGGCAGTGCATAATCAATCTAAGCTCGTTCCTGGAATCCTTTTTGCGCTATACACCATTGAAACCATCATAAACATAGTCATGTCTGTCTTGTTCAGCATTCAGTACATCACAGGCTCTGGTATGTAATACTTGTCTTAATTTCGTCCGTCATAGTTCATGTGCTATTCTCTCATTCTATAGTCACCACCACTCAATTACTCAATTTCTCTTATTGTGTGGTGCAACCCGTTGACATCGTTTGGGATAACATCGAGGATGGTGCTCAGATCACTCTTGGCACAATGATGTGTCTGCTCGTCGTCATCAGATTTATCTGCGAAGCACTTCAAACATACGGAGATGGAACACGGTTCCACCTGAATCCTTACATGAAGCTTCTTGTACGGGAAGGAATAGTCTACTTTCTTGTGTACGTCACGTCCCGTCGTTCCTTCCATCTTCGTACAATTAATACCAAACCTTAGCATTTTCCTCATGTCGTTCATTATTATACTGTTCAACGCATCATTGATTTCATGGGAAGGATGGTGGCAGCTGTTCAACACGGTAGAATGGATACCTGCATACACACTCGTCCCCCGATTCATCTTGAACTTGCGTGCCCTCTATGCGCGCGATCGTCAAGGCAGGTGTGGAAGTGACATCGACTCTGCATTCGGTCTGTCATCGGGATCTGGCCATGGCGATGTTAGAAATACAATCCTGGTTGCGGACACTGGGGAGAATGAGGGAGAGGTGCAGGGAGGGGACTCGGAACACGAGGAAATAAAGCTCGAGAGGACACCCGGGGAAGCTCAGGCTTGCTATGTGGGTTCTAGTAACGTGTGATAGGTATCATCGCATGTCAGTCCACTGTATTATTATGATCTACTCAGCGGTACAAAAATGGATTGGCTATCACAGTGAAGGTCTCCCCCTACGTGATTCACTAGTAAGTGCTCACAGGGATTTATTACCAAAATGCTGGCATTTTGTCACTCTCGGATAACTAATTGACGACATGGCTCTGGTCTTTGAATTCCAAGATTCGAGTCGACTTTCCATTATGTTTTGGCCTTTACTCGGAGAGGTCTGGTTTGGAGAGACCCAGATTCAAAAGTTGGTACAAGATCCCGGTATTTGTCTTATCTCCGGCGCTTGCTTTCCCGGGCCCTTCAATTCCTAAACCTTTGTATAAATCGCATATCACTCGATCTCTGCGTGATGATGCTGACAGAACGTCGGACGATCCATCGGACCCGACCTCAAGTATGCCAGTGGCACCATCCCATAAGCGTCCCGAGCAGGAAATTTTAAATCTCCTCAACTATGGTGAGAATCTGGGCACGACACACCTGATTAACGACAGCGGTGTTATTGTGCAGGTTTGATATTGACAATAATACGGGTCGTTACTACATAGCCGACAAGAATTAATAATGGTTGCCAACCGCCAACGGCAGCAGTTTCTCAAGGTTGGGCGTACCCAAACCAGTCACTGTCATAAGAGGCCAACGATCAATAAACCGTTACGTCTCGGAAGCCGGGGAAACAACAAGATATGATCATCGGACGTACCAGCATCCCACCCGACCGTGGCGTTGAAACCATCCGTTCCACATCCAGTGCTATGTCCCACTGTAATATCAGTCAGACCGGCGTACCCTTTCAGGTACAAACATTGGTTCAAAAATCCGAGAGGATGCATGCCCGCATTGATCCGTGCGTCGTTTAACATGGCAACGAACGAGGCAAAGACGGAAGTGGATGCTGCAGTGCCACCGGCGGCAGTTACACTACCTTGGGAGACGATCTCGTATTTGTAGGCTTGCGCGGCGACATCGGGGATGGCCTATGCAGAAAGAGGTCAAGTGTATTGGATGTGTCATTCCAGACGGACAACTGCTTACGCGGCCATCGCTAGCATGGGCATTGGCTAGATTCGGTGATGCAGACAAGAAAAGCTTACGGGTTGTACAGTCCATCATAGATCCCAGGGGCAAGACTCCCCAAGTATTTTCTTACCGCCGCATCCTGGTAGTGGGTCGAGGGAACTAGTAGTAGAAACCGATCAACTAAAGTGTCGAAAATAGCTGTGAAAATGAACCCACGTAACGACTGAAGCCACCACCAGAAAGCCCGTATGCGATTTCAGGAATACGAATGGTACCTCCGACGGCAGTCACGCTGTGTGCATCCATAATCAGAGACCATGACGCAACAGCAAAGGTATATGCTCACTATGGGCAAGAGGCAGGGAATTGAGGGATAAACGCGGTCCGGTTGGTGCCATCGTTGGTGAAACATCGTTGGCTCACTGGGTATGGTTCACCATCACCGACACCAATATCACCGGTCGAAAACAAGAGGGAGATACCACGAACACCAAGAGTGGCGAACCCGCAGCAGACACGGTTGGCATAACTGTATGGAACTGTCTGTCGTCAGTGTATATCAACAGGTTTAATAAAATAGGTACTTGTCTGTTCATCGTCGCCGTAGCTACTAGTAGTGATGGTCTGAGGAGGATTTTCCTGAGAGAGAACATAGTCTATCCACTTTGATCAAAGGCGACGAAATTGAGTATAGATTGGGAGACAAAGCAAGGGAAGGAACGAACATCGGCGAATGGTTCGTTATGATTTTCCGGGTGAATTTCGTCAGGGATAAAAGCGGGCGCAAAACCACGAGTTGAGTATAGAGTTGCGGCCGTTGGATATGCCAGTCCAAAAGCTATCTGAGTATTTATGTTGGCCCCAGTATCTCCGTTGGTCTGGTCGTTCACTCCGCCTGAGGGTATTGTCAGTGAACTGATCGACTGTCCGAGGATAAAACATCATAACCGTTTACAGACACAAATGTATAATTGGATCCATATACCGCAGGATTCTGCAGCCCATAAAACTGTTGGAGATCTTTATCGTTGGAATATTGCTCGAGGTAAGCAGTGACAGCGATCTTGTTACCGTTGGTAGCAGACGCATTGTATCCAACAGCGTTGTAAAGCTGTTTGATACACGAGATATTTATCTACAAGATATTTATTAAGTAAATTCGGGCACCAGATCGTACGATCTTACGATGCTCCTACAGCTGGCATCAACTGGGTTTCCGGCGGGACCGATAATTGTGCCATTAGAGGGATTGCTGGTTGGCGACCGTTTATCTGACCAATGCAAGGTGCTCTTGAGTGACTTAAGGCGATGGAACATCGTCGTCGGCTGAATTAGCTCAACGTGCTCGTGCAAGTTCTCTGGAAGACTGTAGCTTGTCGTTCTGAAGATGCTCTCCCCGCTGTCCGAGTGGGTATACACGTGGTATTTCTGGGTTTGTTCAATTCAGTGAACGAAAACAGATAATATTACAATCCGTACCGTATCGAGCATTTTCTCTGCAAGAGAAATGGGAACGCGAATAGTGACCCAATCCCTTGCTGATGATCGGGAGAGGTCTTCTTCTTTTATATCATACGAAGATAGCCATGCGCTGACTGCGTCTAGCGACTCAGCGTGGGGTGCTATGAGTGCGTGGACCTCTTCCTTGGACAGGTAAACACCGTAGCGCTCATGGTTTGGATCGCTTATCTCCCAGAGATGTTTCTCTAGGACGGGAAAATGCGGTTGTGGAAGTGCGATCTTGAGATTTAAAAGGTGGTTCGAAGGTGCGCGGCCATTTATGACCCAACCATGAGGAGGACCATGGATGCTCTCCTTGATCTTATGCGAAGCATGCCTTAAACTGTTGGCTCCAACGACGGTGATCGCGGTTGCGATAGCAATGCAAAACGGTTGCATGATTGTTCACTGCAGGGTTAGAAGCGAAGGTGTTCGAAACTTGAAGCTACACCCATACCCATTATGTACCATTTTGCAAAATGGCTATGACTATCTGAAGCGAAACGACGGGGCTAAGCAATGTTTGCTGACATGGCCCCACCGGCACTTGGGTGCTACAAGGATCGATGCTAGACCAGAAAGGCAGGTGGTGCGCGGTGATGAGATGCATTGTACATACCTTGGCTACCTCCATGGCAAACTTGATGTTATCCCCATTAAATTGGTCCCCGGCAGTCACCACGGGAGTCAAGCGCAGTAAGTGGCCGAGAATGCGAGTCATACAAGAGAGCCTGGGAAACTGGCGCTAGTGGTTTGTAAATATGAAACCGCCTTGATGTTCTTCGCAGCCTTTGTAGTCATCGACGACTTGCAGCAAACGATTCATGGATCGCAAGCCCACAGCACTATGATGTCAACCATGTACATAGAACGTAGGCAAATCTTCAGAGGAAAACGTTGCCTCATCGGTATCAGTCCAGGAAACCCCCATCTACGAGATAGACGTCTCCACTTCGTCGGAATTGCAGGAGGGATTTTCGTTCCCAGGTCGACGTGAAAGCCTGGGTTTCGATTCACTGCGCCTTCAGGGCTTCAGCTTCTGCACTGGCGCCGTAGGTCGCACAGCAGAAGAGCATACTCAGAACGAGCTAGCCTCGGGCCCTGCTCAAAAATGATGAGTCTGAACATGCCTACTAATCTTTATAATATAGTACGCCCGGGCTGTAAGGGAGTATCAGGAAAGTGAAGATGTTCAGTTTACTGACGTCGAGATACCGTGCCCGCGGTGACAGCCCGAGTCAGACCACTAGTTGGCGAAGCAACTTGAATGGTGGCTGTGTGTCTGGGGCTGTCGACACGCGGCCAAGATAAGTTCGTGCAACAATTTGCCGGTGCAACTATTGCCGCCTTACGACTTTTACGGTTTCACCACCATCACCACCA
Source organism: Pulveroboletus aff. annulatus (assembly GCA_038094595.1). Lineage (NCBI taxonomy): Eukaryota > Fungi > Basidiomycota > Agaricomycetes > Boletales > Boletaceae > Pulveroboletus > Pulveroboletus aff. annulatus. Next base: position 19,245 of record JBBPTX010000442.1, read on the forward strand.
TGGTAAGGATTCCAAATGTTCCGGATGAGTGTCTTTAAGGAACTCGGCTCGCCCAAAGACTGTGCCAATGTTGTCATTTGCAAATGTTTCAGACTGCTCGGGAGTCGGGATCCGATTCCTCTACAGACACATCGTATGGAAAGACCCGCTCAAGTTCGTTAGAAACTACCCTTTTCTCCAGCGCAACCCCGACCTGCGATCCGTCACGCGTGCACTCGCACTCGGCATAAACACCTCAGGCTCACATCTTGACCGCCATAGACCCAATCGTGTGCACGATGCTCGCATTCTCGAAGAATCTGCTGACCTTGCTTCAGACCACGTCTCTAATACCATGTACAATCACGTCCCGACGTTCACAAACCTCTGGGATCCTACGTTCCACAGCGTGGTCCTCCCAGACACCTTTTGCGACCTTGTCCACAACTTTCCCGAACTTGATAAGCTTGTCATCGAGAACTGCTGGAATCAACCCCGAGACGCTCTCACTCTTTGTTGGCCAGTAGGACGATGAAATTCTTTATGCCATTCTCCACCACTTCTATGGTCTCAGCGACTCGAGATCATGTACAGAGAAGGGGATCCGACCGAGGTGGGTCTATTTTGTTCGTGCGTCCACGTGTAATGCTGAGCGCGTACAGGAAATGGTGTTGACTAGGCCCTCATTGATGCTCCGCTTGGGTCCGTCCGCATCTTCAAGATGTTTCCACCCTATAATACTGGTGCGACGGCTGAGAATGCCAGGGGATATGGCCGCCTCATCTTTGGAGAGCTCCCCGACGCAGATAGTCCTGAACGACCCGAACTCGACGACGACTTTGAAGAAGACAAACTTGAAACAGGCTCGTCGTCGTCACGTCCAGCGGAAGACTCGGAGGTCCTGAAAGAACTGATTCGGGGGTGGAACCGGTATCGTCCGATGTTGAAGGAAGTACAACTCAAAGCGGGGTATGTATGGCGGCCGGACGATGTCTGGACGCGGCGTGTGACCAAGGCCAACCGTGTGCGAAGCGCAGGCTTTGATGAAGTATGAGTATATCTATTTTTTGTATCCCCTCTTAGTTGTGCCAAGAACTAATTCCCCGGGCCTGGCTTGATTCGGAGGGCCGAGACAACATGTATACCTTGTTCGCCGCGTCTGCAGTCAATCCGGGAACATTCCACCAGTTGCGACGAGACCACTCTGCCACGGGCTCCACGATATGGCCTGTTAAGATCAGTTCAACAAGCGAACAGGACGTAGATGTGGAATTTCACCTTCACGGGTCCGTCGTGTTTTGCAAGAAGCTTCTTGTCACCAGAAGTGAGGTAACTGTTTGCTCGCTGATCCTAAATGTGAACGGTTCCGGAGTGATCCCCGGTTGCCAGAAACTTGCCGTCTGGTGACCATTTGACACCGTGAACATGTCGTTTGTGACCCTTGGTCTATCGAACCTCCTTCGGGGTTCGCGGGTCAAAGAGTGATACTCGTCCATCTTTTCGTCCAACAGCCAAGATATTCTCACTCCAATGCATACCCCCTACAGGCAATTTATCGTCTGCCCAATCAGCGATCTGGGTCAGCGATAATGCGTCCCAAACGCGCACGTTACCGCTCGCTGTACCGAGGCCCAAGATATGGGACCGAGGTTCACCACACCAATCAATGCTGTGTACTGGACCGTCGTCCACCGAGACACGACATAGATGCACGATCGCACGGGTTTCGAGGTTTTGGAAGTACACGTCAGAGTTGAATGCGACTCCGATGCAATTCGTTCGAGACCACGTCATGGAGAAAGCGAACGGGTCGCGCGAGATACCCGGCCCGTCCAAGGCCATTACGAATTGCTTGCGAGCGGCTAAATTTGCTTTCGCTGAGACGGAAGACGTTGGCTGAGGAACATTGAAGAGATCAGAAACACTTCGACGTAACATGGACTGGAGCCTTGTTTCGGATTGGGACGCGCGGGACCTCGCCAGTGGAAACGTACCCATAGAATACAACGGCCTGAGTTTTTTGATGCGACCAAAGGTAAGGCGGAGAAAGGGCACACAGTTCAACAGTCGCTCCTTGCTGGTGCCTGTCAATGGACGACTGACGACTTGAGGATGAAGGTGTCACCATCTTGATCAATGTCGGGCATTTCAGACGCGTGTATGGCTAGCCTGTTGGATATACATAGGTGTGCCGAACGTACAAGTTCGGGGTAGACTACAGTCATCGAACGATGGGGTTGACACCTCGTGCAGAGAGATAGTCTTTGGCGGCGCTTGGGCTCTGTACTGGACATGGGAATACGGGATAGAAAATGAGGGAGGGAACGTACCAGGTTTTTGATGAGGTCGTAGACGCTCTTGTCATGGTAGCGAAGTCCAGTGCGCGGGTCTGTGTAAGGCGCCTTTTGGTATGGAAATGGGTATCAGGTGCAACTGCGATAAAACATGGGACGAACTTCGAGACCAGTGATGTCGCAATAGTGTCTGGGCGGAAGGAGCGACGGGGGTGCTTCGATCGAGGTGTAGGTCGGGACGTCCTCTTCCTCCCCCACTGGCCCACCATCCACGTCCATAGCAAACTCTTGTTCCTCCCTTGCAATGCGCCGTCGTTCCCGCTCGGCACGTTCCCGCTCACGTTCTTGTCCTAGGACGGTTTTGAGGTTTTTGGCACGGCGTGCCGTAGAGGGGTGTTTGGCGGTATAAGAAGTAGATTTAAAGGGACGGGGGAGGTGCAGAAACGAGAGTTGTTCTGCGAGAGTCTGTGTGGTGTCAGTATCGAATGAGCATGCAACAGGGGAACATACGGGTGTATGCGGATCGGTAGCGACCGTACCCGGTGCCGTTTTCCGCCTGGTGGTACCTTTCGGCGGCCTGTTTGGTTGTTAGCACGACTCGGACTAGTTGTGAGCATTGGGGGTGATCTAACATGGTGGTGCAGTAAATTGCTTTGTAGTTGTAGGTAGTTCAGGCTACTTCAAGTTGAAGCGTTACATAATATATACGAACGTCTCGAGCAACACATCAATGGATACCCCGAGTGATGGACGATCATCCAGCAGGTCCCCCAACTGGCGAAACAGCACGTTCACACCCTTTCGAGACTAATTCCCAACTCCTATGACTGCGGCACACCCGGATCGTTCCCTCACGCTCATAGTGTGCAAGCCTCTGACATTGGTAAGTTGTTAATCGCCGAAGACATAATGACAGGGCAACTTCCTGGTTTCACCTTCCAACACCTTTCCTCAGAGATACACAGTGCTATTCGCAGTTTTATATCTGGTCAGAATATCCTGGATTTTCTGGACACAGCCAAAAGGGCTCTTCGTTCAACTTAATTGTTGAACCATTAGTTTTCAGGTTTTTCCAGGAACAAATGATAGTCAATGGTTGCTACCCATGTCTATTGCTCAGTGGGATCTCGATCAGCAGAAAGGATCAAATGCTAGGGTTCTTGGATATCCCCTTCAACCAGAAAATGACTTTTACAAGGTCACCTGTGTGAGTAGTGAACCACAGAGCATGCTTGAGTTCCTCTGAATGGTGGCCACACAAAAACCAGAAATCCACATCCTACCTGATATTGGGGCATGGATATTAAAATTTCCTAATTGCCAAGTGGCTGAAGCATGGCTGGATATTTCCTGTGATACTGCTGGTGGCATTTATTTTGACAAGAATGATGAACTGATGGTACTCATGTGGAATGGTATTGTTCAATCAATGTCATCATCACTGCTTTCTCAGCACTGCCAGTTAGATTGCTGTGTCATCTATCTGGATCATGCCCACACAAGGGGTACTGACCTGAAACTCCTGAATGGTTCATGAGCAGTGGTCACACTAGGTCCCAAACTGACAAAAGACAGTTTGGTGGCTTGTTCACTGAAGTAGTAACTTGGTTGTGAGGGTTCATGGTTTTGTGTTCACAGGTTGCATGTGGATGTGTGAGCTTGGACATAGTCACTCAATCATGTTCTTTGCACCACCTGAGGTTGATCAGAGCATCTGTGCATTGTCCATCAGAAATGATCCAAGTTCCCAAGTTACCACCATTGATATCTTGCACTGGACCATACATGAGGCCTGGTTCAACATTCAACAGCAAGCACCATATTGGGCACAACAAGGCATGAACCAAAAACTGAAATACAAGATCTGGTCCTGTTTCTGTGATGGTGAGTTCACACCAGAGGGGCTGGTAGATGCACAGATCCAGCCAGAAACCAAATCACTGGCTGACCTTTATGCATCTTCAAGTTGTGAAATTGACAGTGCTTTGGACAATCTGTCAGCCCTGGATCCTATTACAATTTGTCTGCAGGGCATACACTTTTTCCTTACTATCACTATCGGACTAACAGTTTCCTTTTCTCATGCTGAACTTGTGTCCTTCCCCATCATTCTACAATGTTCCATTCCTCTTGTCAGCATGCTTATTCCCTCACCATGCAGGTACTTGTTCATCTTCTGCTCTTCTCATGCTGTATGCACTGGCCCTTAATGTTTCTTTCTCATGTGTGCTTCATTGATATTCTTTGTGATTCTATCGCATTCTCTTGCCATTTCCATGCTGGCCCTTAGGTGGTTCACACACTGGTCCTCAATGGATCATCTCTCATTATATATACTCGTCAACCGAGCCTTATGCTCTTTTCCTTAACCTTGTTCTACCTACAGCTTTCACCTAGTTAGTGCTAGCAATCTACTCCTCTTTGCTCCTCAGTTGTCATTCTACTATTAAGTGAATGCTTCACATTAAGGCCCTTCAGTCTTCATGTGTCCTTGAACCCTCAACCCTATTGCCAAGGTAGACATAGGAACTCCTCGACATGTCAATATTGCTCGATGTAACTTTGACCCATCATTCTTCCTTGATGGTACTCAGACCCAGCAACCCCGTGGCTGGCTACTGTGATACATCAATATTCTCAATGATGTCCCTTGAACTCCTTAACCCTGCTAGGCTCTAGGCTTTGTAGGTATATGTGTGACCTTATCCAAGGCCACACATAACAGGTCCTGGTGTCTGCCAATGCTGCAAAATACTTGGCATTCTATCACTTCCTGGCACACAGATGGAACAAGAACAAGAATAGGAGGTAAAACTCCCTCCCAGGGCCACAGTGGCAGAACATTTCCTCCATCCAGATGTCATCAAGTTTGTGAGGACTGGTGACATCCCTCTACTACAAGCAGATAGTGCTTTTCATCCTATATTCATAACTTTCAAAGGGACCACTGCAGCTACAGTGCATTGTGAAGTGGATGTTTGGAGTCTGTTTATTTTGGCAACAATGGACTTTTGCCAGACCATCATACCAGAATCTACTAAAGGAACCATTGACCAATATCTTTAATCTGTTCAATGAGTACTCACTCAGAGTAAAAAGGATTTGTGTGAACAAATTCTCGTTCTGCTCAGTCCATTTGAAGTCAACTGCATTTTTCAGAGATGAACATAGGGAAATTTTTTCAAGAGCAATCACTGACAAAGAAAGACTTCATTTAATCTTTCTCTTTTTCCTGTATGCTTGAATGGATTTTGACTAGATCTGATTAATTTACCTTTGTAAATGTGCATGTTTGAAACGCTGTATTCAGTCAGCCTGGCCAATGTGTAAAATTTTGGTCTAATAGGCTCATCTGTTGACACCCTGATGACATCTAACAAATTTGCATAGGCAAGCACCACTGATTAAGTCTTTGGAAGCAGAAAAATAGAAATTTATAAAGTGATTGTAATTGTTACGATTTGTCTGCAGGATGTATGTGTTACAGCTATATATTTTTCACCCTTTATAGCGCACATACGAATGCTTCTTTATCTTATCAAGGGAAAACCCGACCTAGACACTGTGCTAGACACAGGGGATCTACGGGCCCTTCCAGATCAGTGGGCTTCACCTTTAGTTCTTCACCTTTCACCCCACTGATCACAACATGTATTTAATACATCGTGATCATCACAGACCTCACATCAGTCACCCCATCACTGTGATGTGATCCCTTATCTTTAATTACCATTGACACCTTCCATTCTACCCACCTGCAGCAGATCAACGGCTGGTAGCCTCATGTATATATTAATCTCCGCTACTGTTGCGACTACAATTTCTTGCAGGCAATCACTATCTAAACG